>CM042171.1:65232117-65272117 GCA_023376005.1 Doryteuthis pealeii
GGTAAATTAATCCAAGGGAGGCAACTTTGTGAATTATTTCCCTTACATTAAACAATATGGAGACAGTTACTCCAACAAAAATTACGTCCAGTTCGAAGAGACTCGTAGATATGCTCCCGAAACCAGGTAGGGCGACTTTAATTAACTTTCACCGCCAACATAACGCAATGATCATCTGTTGTTTACATATATGATTTTTCTGGTGATCGTAAGGTATATACACAGATGTATGTATTTAAAATAGTTAAAATACTATTAATGGCAGCTGGCGATGACCTAGAGTTTAATGGATCGGGCTGGTGAAAAGTCAGTCGGGTTTCGCTCCTGGTCGGAGGTATTTGATGTGTCTAGCCACACTGATGAGATGTAAAACGCCGAAACACGATGTCTGTTGATGACATATATATATATATATATATATATATAAGATGAAAAATGGAAATGAATCCAACACCATCTTGAAAGGATAAATAATAAATTTATCCTTTCCACACACAAAAATTATATATATATATATATATATATATATATATATATATATATATATATATATAGGGAAGAAATTCCTTCCTAAAGCATTATGGGACACCACCTCCGGCCAATCCATGACTTGCAATACTCCACTTTGGCCCTATCTTGGGATAGACGGGCGGTCGGAGAGGCCCCCTCCGATCAATCGACTGGTCACGTCAAGCCCTAGCACCTATATGATTGCCCCAAGCCTACTGCCCTTATGGCAAGCCCCAACCCCTTTTTATCATATGCGTGCTAGAAGGCGGTGACTGAGGGTCTACATGTCCTGGGAATGACGTTAAACTCTATCTGATGGTGAGGTTCCAGTTCTGGAGGTTTGGGGAATGTGGAGCACCCCTTCATCACCATTGCTCCCTGGTCCACTCTGACCCGGAGTGGTAGTACCTGTTAGGGTCCTATCTATGGGTTAAATAGAAAAACATGAGTTGATAAACAAAATTGTATTATCCATTAAAAATAAAATTATTTCAAAACTTTGTCGGCATTAAACATTTTTGAACACCAAATTACCATTAGAAATATTCGGCATAAAATAACTCATAAAATGCCGTAAAACCCAACCAACCAACCAATAACCACCTCTGGCCAACAGGTGGTATTATCCAAATGTTTGTATCATTCCAATTGTCCCGACGTAAGTGGAAAGATTTACTTAATTTAGATAGGATTTGTTGGAGTGTCTTTTGGTTTCGCTCATTGGTCGTAAAAAATATATGAGTTAGGCATACCCAATTTTTCGTCCGCTTTTCATTTTAAAAACGAATTAAAATTAATTAAATCGATTATTTAAGGTCAAATTTTTGTCTAAGTCGAAAAATAGTAACATAATATCAGTAAAAAAAATAAAGAAAAGCAAAATAATATTTCACAAGTTATTTATTTTTAATACATTTAAAACAATTTTTTCAGTCAATTTTGCTCAAATATAACTTAACATGGCCGCCCAAGTTGCCTTAAAATCCCTGTTTACAAAATAAATTTAACTCTCCCGACTGAAAAAAATTACCAGAAATCAGGGAATTATCCAATTACTTTACTTTATTATCGATTTCTAATATATTTTTTTTAAATTTAGCACCACTGGCTAAGCAGTTCATGACATGCAACACTACGTTGTCCCTTATTTGGGACAGACAGATGGTCGGAAAGGCCCCCTCTGATCAATCTGTTTGTCATGTCAAGCCTACACGATTGTCCCAACCCTTTTGCCTTATCGCAAGCCCCTCCACCCCAACCCTTTCTATCATATATGTGCTTGAAAGCGGTTTTGGGTATGACGTTAAATCGCATCTACTGGTGAAGTTCCCATTCTAGAGCTCTAAGGAATGTGGAGTACCCCTTTATCGCCATTACTCCCAGGTCCACTCTGATACGTAGTGGTAGTACCTGTTAAGGTTCTATCTATAGGTTAGATAGGGAAAAAATGAGCTTAAAAATGTGTTTTAAAAATTTAGTTAAAAATTGAATATACATCAAGAATGAATAAAGCAAAATGCATTCGGCATAAAATAACCCAACTAGGTTTGACATACCGTAAAATTCAACCAAACCTTAAGTGAAACACAATGCAAATATACGAGGTCCCACCCTAAAATTTGAGAAATTTAAAACAAATCTATTCGAATTCTTCCAATTTTCACGTTAGATACAAGGGAGATAATTCTAATTTAAGTTATCTCCCTTGACAAAATCTAGTTATTCCCCTTGAAGCAATTTTTGACTATTATCAGCTAGGAGAAAATAGATACAGCGCTTGGCTTCTAATTCAATAGGATTGTAGCTCAGTTATTTTAAAACGATATACGAGGGGCGTTCAATAAGTAATGCCCCTGACCCACTTCCAGTTGTTTTATCTAGCTGAAAATTTGCATGCGCAATTATTTATATCTCTTTAGAATAAGCGGCAAATTACAGCTCTGAACTAATTGTGGTTTCTGATTTACAGATGTTTGAACTGAGTCAAGTGTGAAATGGAGCCTGTTGAGTGTCGACAACTCGCGGGTCGCCAGATCAGAAGCACAGGCGGGCGGCTATGAACTACTCCCCAATCCCCCTATTCTCCTGACCTTGTATCTTCTGACTTTCACCTTTTCCCAGCCATGAAGTTGTTTTTTGAAAGGAAAGCGTTTCCTAGATGATGCAGCCTTGATTTCTGAAGTCACGTCATGGTTGGAGGACCAACCTGGGGTGTTCTACAAAAACGGTCTCCAGAGCTGCATCAAACGATGGGAGAAATGCATAACTCTGGGGGGTTCCTGTGTAGAAAAAGACTAATAACTGTGCTAAGTTTCGTTGCTCTACTGCTATGGGAAGTGGGCCAAGGGCATTACTTATTGAACGCCCCTCGAAGTGTTGAAAACCAATGATATAATAATAATAATGAAATTTATTGTGTACAGTGCTCAGGTGCACCACAACTCATCAAAGTCTCAGGTCAAGTACACAGAATAATGTTGTGTCAGGAACATGAACAGTTCACAGTAGTAATATGCATGTATGTGTGTGTATGTGTATGTGGAGAGTGGCATCAGGTATAGTGTTGGCGGACTACAGGAAGCATGGAGGCTTTGAAAGATTCGGTGCTCCGGCAGCCTACAACAGATGCAGGCAGTTCATTCCATGTCTCCACAATTCTGAGCGTGAAAAAATGTTTCCGAAAGTCACGTGAACAGTGCTGTTTTCTGACTTTGTAGGCATGCCAGGGATACAAAATAAATACTATTCATATAATAATAAATTAATAAATGTTTTTGTTTTTTTAATTCTATAAAGTAAGTAGTAAACTCGTCAGAGAGGCTTACAGACGGTATCGGTCAGACAGCGAGGGAGTCTATCCCCTTTTCACTAACGCTAGACCAAGGAACACTTTACCAACTAAGTTAAACTGCCCCTTAAATCTGCCATGATATTAAGCAGCGGTTAACATGTTTAGTATTTAGATGAGTGACCATTGAGGGACAGCAACTTGAGACCTTGTGTGCCAGACTAAGCAAAGGGGATGCGTTTTGGTCAATGAGTATTTAATCATTAATCTTCTACTATTAATAATGGAGATTCGCTTCCACTTTTTGTCTGTAACAAAAACTACGTCACTGCTTACGTCACATTAACCAAAATCGTCATAACATAGAATAAATACACTAAAAATTTGAACATGCAACATTAGACAGTCCTCATTGTTTTTTTAAAACAAGTTTTAATAAATACATGACTGGTATTATATATCTATATATAGTTTGTTTTATTTTAATACATATTTAAAGTTTACATTTCAAATTGTTTTATTTTTAATCCTTTAATGAATTTGAGGATTTTACTTACTTAGGGTACAAATTCGCTGACATTGAATTTTTTTACTCCCACCCCTCAGGCAATATGTTTCAAAAATCTATTTTACATCGCCCAGAGGGTGTTTTTTATTTTGCTAGTACATATAATAAATCTTTTTTATCAACAATGTCTCTATGAAAACCAAAGATTTGCCTTAAAACAGCCCATGTTATTTAGGGTATTTGCCTCTCACCCCACTTAGGAGGGCGTGACACAAGGACATTTTTATGTGAGCCCACCGACAAGCCGAAGCTCATGGGTGGTAGTCACAAAAAATGCGTCGATCCCGAGGGGGCGCCTCAGGCGCTGGGCAATAAACCCAGCCCTGTCCCTTTGAATCGAGGGGACAGGTGTTGCCTGGGGGGATAGCCCCCCTGGGATCGATGCTGTTAATTTACATTAACAGACACACCGGCCCCGAAAGGCCCGTGCTATTAGTGTGTTTAAAATCCTGCCATGGGTTTTATATATATCACTAAGAAATCAAGGTTTATATATGGTGTGGTGAATTTGCATACAGGTTTTAACAAAACCGGGTTTAATAAATAATTACTCGGTGTAATTGAAATCAATTAAAATATAATTAGAATAAGTGGAGCGTTTTTATATGTGTTCTTATTTAATCTTTTTTAAGAGTCTTTCTAATTTAATATATTTCATACTAAAACTTAAATGCTGGTTATTTCCTATAAGTCTAACATGATCAAAGGGAAACCACTCTTGACTGATAAATTATTTATTTTCCCATTAAGTCGAGTCGTCGCCGGGGCGGCCTAGAGTCGGTATCAGCCAATCGGTGAGGGAGTCTATCCCCTTTTCACTTGCGCTAGACCAAGGAGATTATTTCAGCGTCTGAGGTGGAGAGCCACACCTACCATCAGCTCCTTGCTTTACCGCACAGATTCCTGTGCTACTCATACGCTGAGTTGGCGAGGACCGGTATCGAACTAGGAACCTTGTGGTTTCTAGTCGAACGCTCTACCGGCTGAGCTAACCAACCTTAACCCCGTCTTCTTTTTTCCTAGTAGATCAATAAATAAATAATTTATCAGTCAAGAGTGGTTCCCCTTTGTTTATGTTAGACTTAACCCTAACCCTAACCCGTCTTCTTTTTTCCTAGTAGATCAATAAATAAATAAATAATTTATCACTCAAGAGTGGTTCCCCTTTGATCATGTTAGACTTATAGGAAATAACCTAAATACCCGGTGGGAGGCGCATATTCTTGCCAGTAAATATAATTTATAAATAAAATATGATAATGATAATGAAATTTATTGTGTACAGTGCTCAGGTGCACCACAACTCATCAAAGTCTCATGTCAAGTACACAGAATAATGTATTAGTGTCAGGAACATGAACAGTTTACAGTAGTAATATGCATGTATGTGTGCGCGTGTGTGCATATGTATGTGGAGAGTACCATTTCTTTAGAATAATTATACTTCCCTTACTAAAGGGAAGTAACTCTGAACTATAATTATTCTAAAGCAATGGTTTTCAGACTGTGATCGGGGAACCACAGGATTCCCCAATGCCAGCAGCAGGCTCCCAGACGCTGCAAGAATTTCTTGAAAAGAGAACCGCAAATTTTTCTTTCTACTACTAACATCTGCAATGACTCCAAGAAATTTGGTTTATTGTCTAAAAAGGGGATCAAAATGCTGCTACTTATTGCAAGAACATATTTATACGAAACCGTATTTTCAGTACTTACCAATATGATCACCAAATACAGATCTAGACTTGAATAGATCGAGGAAATTATTATATAATTAAAATTCCAGGGCCAGAAAATTCAGCAAACCCTACGTGCGACATACGGAAACACTGAACAGCTATTTTGACCTTTGGTCATTTGAAAGAATTTTTCCAGTCCCTAATTTTTACATTTCTATAAAGATCAAATCCTGAAGACCAAATCTTTTTTTTTTCCAATTTATCACCCACGAAAAAAGTTATTTGAAAAATTAAGTTTTTTTTGTTTGATGCTTTTTTTGTTGTTTTTTTTTTTTTTGTTTTTTAAAAAAATATTTTCTTTGAAATGATAAAATAAAATTTTATTCAAGTGGTCTATTCTTATTCCCAAAGATTAATGGTGATTTTGTCAACATCTGGAAGGTGTCATGTTTGAACTTAATATTTTAACTTTCGCACAGAAATTTTGCCCATACCCACAAAGTTCTTTACCTTTCGGCATGTCTTTCAAGTCTGTTTATAAAAAGATTTAAATTCACATCTCGTACATAAAGAAGCAAAAAGAAAACTAAAAATTTAAATAGTTATTTTAAATTTTATTATAGATACAAGTTGTTACCAAAAAAAAAAAAAAAAAAAAAAAAAACAATATTTACATATATCTCTATAACACAGTGAAGTGGGGGATGTGTGTGTGTGTGTAGATATATATACAGGGTGTCCCAGAAGTTACACACCATCCTGGTTTTCAAAAATACACCTTTGTTGATTTCAAATCACTGTTATTGAGAATATTTATAATAAATGCTCAAAATGAGAGAGAAAATTAATTGCAACAATCACTATCAATGAATATGTTTTGGAAATAACTAAAGGTGTTGTTTTTCAAAAGCTGGATAATACATGACTTCTGGGACACCCTGTATATGGAAGTAAGATGAGGAAATTAATCCGACAGTATGTGGAGAAAATTTAGAAACAAACATGGGATGTTATGATGGATAGAAATTTACAGTCGATGTTCGAACATTTCGGTTTACAATGGAAGTCTTCTTCAGGAAGAAAGTAACTACTTAAGCAATAGTATCATCCATCTTGTTCTTTCTTTTTTTTTTTTCAATAACATTAAAAAGAACCCCAAAATAAGAACCTTCTCGGACTCGGAAGTCATCACGGAACTTTGAACCTAACCTTTTATTCAAAGGGGTTAGGTTCAAAGTTCCGTGATGGCTCCCGATTATGACGAGAAGGTTCCCGAGTCCGAGATGAAATACCTGAAAAGGGCCGGAGGGCACATCGTCCGAAACGTTGTACAAATAACAATGAAGATGAGAACAATAGTCCGAATAATACTAATCATCAAGCCTTATCTAAAAAGAATTCAGAGAAACTTAGGTTATTATTCATGTGTTTCGACAATCATCACGAATATCAAACAAGAATGTTGATTATCTTTAGGTTATGTAGAATAATCATACTAAGTCCAATTACCATCGAATTGGCAAGACAAGACAGCAAGCAGTCGTAACCCAATACGATTCTGGTTTGCTGTAAAGACCACTGCAAAGTGGCAGGATTTATGGAGCCTCAGAGCATCATACAAACCAAGCAGCCAATCAGGACTCAGGGAATGGAATCATCCAAATGCATGAGTGGACTGTTCTGAATTCCCATAAGTACCAGTTGTCTTGACACTGGTTCAGTTGTGCTTGGCCAATCACATTGTTCAAACCAATTGGTGACTGACTGACTGAAATAGGTTACTAATCGTTTTTCTTTTCTTTTTTTTTTTTAAATAATCCCTGCAGTACTCTTCCCTATTTCGTATCCGCATCCCAATGAAAACCCAGCTCTATGGTTTCCATCAGAAAACCTGCAAACCCACTGTGTCAATTGTAGACTTCCAGGGGTGGAAACTATTTCCCTCTATGCAGGGGTTTTCCAAAAAGGATATGTGTAGAAATAGAAAAATAAAGTATTCCTAAAAGATAAATTTATTCTTGATTGTGAAGTCGGCGTTATAACGCTTCTATTTTTTTAACAAACCTTCATCAGAAAAAAAAATGGTTATAATATCGACTTCACAATCAAGAATAAATTCATTTTTGGAATACTTCGTGTTTTCCTATTTTCTGAATACTGCCGGATTTAATTCCCTATTTACTCCCAAAAGGGATATGTAATTAAGTTGATAATTCTTTTTAAAAATACAACCAGTTTCATTACTCTAAGCATGCGCAATTTTGGTAAAGGGAGGTAATAAAATCTCTTATTAATATTTTAATTCTAAAACAATTACTACAAATCAGGGAATTTTCTGATTTTTAATTAGATCTTCAGTTCTTTATTCAGTAATGACTTAATTTTATAAAGAATTGCTTATTTTATTTAAAAGAATGAAAAATTGTTTTTTTTATCAACTCAGATTCAATACACCACACGGGGTCCTAGAAAAGGTCATTTTTTTAAAAGGAGTTACATCCCTTACATATAAAAGTATCAAGGGACAAGGTAGACGTTTATTGCTTTAAAAATAAAATTAAAATAGGGATGTCAAAAAATCGCAAAATGAGTTTAAAAAATAATTTTTTCTTTTAATTAAAGAAATAGAATTTTTAATTTTCAAACAATGACAAAAAAAATAAATAAAAGAATAGTCCGATTTTAATAAATTTAACATTTTATTCACTAATAATTTAATTATATAAGGAATTTTTTTTTTTTAATTTTAAAAAGTAGAGAAAAAAAGTAGAAAAAAATGTAGAAAGAAAAAAAAAAATGTAGAAAGAAAAAAAAAGTAGAAAAAAAAAAAAAAGAAAAAAAAAAGTAAAAGAAAAAACGTGACAAATTGCTTTCATCAATTCAGATTGTAGGGGTGGGTTCAACTTGTGGTCATTTCAAAAGAAAAGAATATTTTTTTTTTTTTTTTTTCCCCAGATCCTAATTTTTACATTAATTGAAAAATCAAATCCAGAAGACCACATTAAAAAAAAAAAAAATGTTTCAAAAATTAAAAATTTAACGCCCGAAAACAGTTATTTGAAAATTTTAAGAGTTATTTTCTTAAAACTCAAAAAATAATTTTTGTAGAGATTTTTTTTTGTCGTAGTTTTAAAAATATTTTTCTTCGAGTTGATAAAACAAAAAAAAGGAGTATTTTCTTGTTAAATTGGCCTGTTCGTTTTTAATCACTTAAAAATTCAAACGGGATTTTTAAACGTTTGGAAGGTGCTACGTTGCACTCTATCTGTATTATTTGGACTATTGTCCTCATCTTCATTGTTATCTGTACAACGTTTCGGCCGATGTGCCCTCCGGCCTTAGTCATGTATCGGGAACCTTCTTGTCATATTCGGGAGCTATCACGGAACTTTGAACCTAACCGTTTATTCAGTCCACGGGAGCATCCTGTTCTCATTCCACTAACCATAGCTGGGGTAGGGGCATTAAGCTGTGTTAATTATTATTCTATGTTATTGCTGCCCCTGGCCAGGATTGAACCTGCAGTCAAACACGTTGTGCAGATAACAATGAAGATGAGGACAATAGTATTATCTGCGTTATTCGGACTATTGTCCTCATCTTTATTGTTATTTGTACAACGTTTCGGTCGATATACCCTCCGGCCTTCTTCGGGTATTTCTTGTTGGACTCGGGAACCTTCTTTTCGAACTTGGGAACTTTCTTGTCAAGAAATACCTGAAGAAGGCTGGAGGGTATATCGGCCAAAACATTGTACAAATAACAATAAAGATGAGGATAATAGTCCGAATAATGCAGATACTAATCATCAGGCCTCATCTCAAGAATTCAGAGAAAAAGACAAAGCTTTGTCTAATCTATCTAAAAATGGAAGTGTCAAAAAAGCGCAATTTTGCGCAACATATTTTCCAAGATTTTTATATATTTAAAAAATCATATCTTAAAAATTATATTTAAAATTAGTATAATTATTATTATATTAAGAATTGTTTTTTCGTTTATGGATCACCAAACGAATTGAAAAAAAAAGTTATCTCCATTTATAATTCGAAGTAAAAAATACGCCGTATAATTTTACCGTATGGGCTACCATAGATTTTTACTTACACGCAGAAATCTATTAATTTTCTATGTCGTGTATACGCATTTATCTCCCTTTAATCATTACTTTACTCATGGCTACATTACTCTCTAGACAGATAATCTGTTATCAAAAACTTGATAAAACGAAAAACTTCAAAAAACTTTTTTTTCGTGAGGAAAAAAATATTTATTTTCGTAGCACTTAATACCCGTCATTTTCACAGCCAACTTTTTTTTAATATAATTCCACAATTAAATCTCATGAAAAATAAGGAAATGCACAGAGTGGGGTACCTGTTTACTGTCACAGTTAATATTGATGTTTATGGAGTGAGAAATTGGTAACTGATATTTTGTCGTCCCGGTCTCCTGTCCTAATTTACGCTATGTTTTAGCGTGCTGACGTAGAGGCGAAATTCCCGTCCAACTTCGATATGTCCAGAGTCTGATTTTGGGCGTTTTTTGTCTGCAAATTAATGTAGATATTTTACACGCCCCCTCCACCTTTTAAGATATTTTTTTACGATTTAATTGATACAAGTTTCAAATCTCAGAGGGTATGAAAATTATCTTGAAATTCTAATTTGAGTTTTGTAAATATTTAAATGAAATTTGTACAAATTCAATCGAAAAAAATTAGGGGGGGGGGGTAAAATATCTACATTTATTTGCCGATGAAATTCGGGGGTGGAGTGTATAAAATATCGGTGCTTTTCCAATATGTGATCTACCGAATGGTTTCTAATCCAATATGTGATCTACCGAGTCGTTTACATTCCAATATGTGATCTACCCATTAACTACCTATTATTTTTACATTAAACTAACCCTAAACCCTAACTTCTTTTTTCCTAGTAAATCACGTGTCATGAATAGTAGATCACAAACTTTTGTTACATAATTATTAGATACCTAATATTTATGGCAATAGTGTAGAAATCAAAATGGCCGTTATAAGCTACAGCCCACGACCTTGAAGGATGAGTGATGGCGCTTGACCTCACTCTCACCTTGCCTTCTGGGGATAAATCGTGAGAACCGGAAGGCATAGAAGACCCTGTCTTCCGGTTTAAGGATAGTAAGCAAGTCTCAGTTAGCAAGTAGGAGCCGAGCTCGTAGGATGTGCGCAGATGTCTAGTTTGGGGATTTACAAATAAAGTAACATCAAAGTAAATCGAAGTCTTGTGTTTATTACCTAAAAACTAACAATGACACAGGGCTTCTGATAAGAAGAAATCCCTAACAGAAACCAGACCCGAAGTCCCCAAGAAAGTCCAGACCTTAGAAGAGACCAGATCAAAGCCGGCAAAAAGAAAATACGACCAGAACTAAGAAGTAAGAAAGGGTATACAACACCTTCGGTAGATCACATATTGGAATAGCACCAAAATATCTACATCGGAAAATATCTAAGTTGGGTCGGAAATTTGCCTGACGCCGGCACGCTAAAATTTAGCGTAAATTAGGGCAGGAAGCCGGGACGACAAAAGATGAAAATGACAGAGAAATTGACTAAATATTTCCCTACCACAGAATAAATAAATAGGGCAGTTTTGATGCGTATGAGTGAAGGAAACTGTTTACTAAACAATGAAAGACCATTGTTGAGTATCTCCTTTACAACAAGAAATACGAATCTTGAAATATAGGGATACAAAAAAAAGGTTGCTTGGTTGGTTGGATTTTATAACATGTCAACCCATGTTGAGTTATTTTATGCCGAAGACTTTTGTTTGATTCATTTATGATGGGTTTCTTTCTTAAACTCATTTTTTTTTTTACTCTTATTTAACCCGTAGATGGGATCCAAATAGGTAACACTATTTCAAGTGAGCCTGGGAGTAATAGCGAAGAAGGGGCACTCCACACAAACCAAAGCTTCAAACTGGAACCTCTCCACCATGCATATCAACCCTTGTTGGGTTATTTGATACCGAAAACGTTTGTTTTATTCATTCTTGATGGATACTCAATTTCTTTTTTAAACAAGTTTTTTTTTTTTTCGTTTAACCCAGTGGTTCTCAACCGGGGTCCATATGGATCCCCGGGAACCATATAACATTTTTGGGGACCCAAGCAAGCAAAATATATTTAACTATAAAAATCCAATGGGATTTTTAAACACCGAATGGTTATGGGAGGGTCCACCAAAGTAAAATAGGATTAAAAGGGGGCCCCTAGGTAAAAAAAAAAAAAGGTTGAGAACCATTGGTTTAACCTATAGATGGGACTCTATAAGGTACTACCACTCAGGATACGAAAAGGAAAAACTATCGAGCGTTGATGTGGTCAAGTCATGAGAAATGTACAAAAATATGGAATATATATATTTACCAACCCTCCGCACGAGCAGGATGTAATACAAAGTCAATTTCTTAAGCGGAGTTTAACAGGTTTGAATTCAGAGTTTTCCTTCTCCTAGACTGGTTACCTAACCATGGTTAAAGAGTCCAGTCTGCCCTGCTATTTACCCATAGCTGGAAGGAGAGTAGGATTCATACCTTTCCCCATGGTATTAGCGCTATGTGAAATGTAATTAACACGTCCAGGATTTGAACTCGGGGCGACGAGTCCATTTCCCATGACTTTAACCATTGCACCACACACTTCCAAAATAGAAATATAAAATATAATTGTGAAATTTAGGCAGTTTTATCAAAATACATCATGACAAATGAACATATTGCATAAAATATAGGAAAATGCTCAGAGGGATGAATGGATTTTTTTTTTGTTTGTTTTGTTTTTTTATTAAAATAAAAATATATATTAGACTTAAGCATTATTTCAAAGTCCTAATAATGACTGTGTGTGTGTGGTGGGGGTTTAAAAGGGGGGGGGGTAAATCTGACCGTATGCAGAAAAAAAAAAAATACACGAATTTCTTCTTGATGATAATGTCAACGCTATAACATTTCGTTTTTTTTAACCCTCATCAGGACACGTAAAAATCTTGTGCGGTGATGATGCGAAACTCGGGAAATATGAGAAATGCTGGTCGTATATGCACGAGGGGGTGGGAGGGGTATAATCGGTGTCAGTTGGTGTAGATTTCTGAACGCGACCACATTACCAACAAAAATAGATTCTTTTTTCATAACTTTGTGGGGTTTTTTTTTGGGGGGGGGTTGTTTTTTTGGGTTTTTTTCTATTTTATCACATTATAGATATCCGAGTGCTCACTGTTGAGATATTTCTTTGCAATCAACTTCGATGTTTACTCCTATGTACGTTATCATTACTAAAACGAGGCAAGTTTTTTGGGGGTCCTTAGAGTTTCCCTCCAAAAAAGACTGTATCTCCATTTAATAGGGAACCGTAAAGAATCCGGTTATTCTACTTAAAATTTTCCGGAATCCTTTTGGTTGGGGTTTCGGTTGTGGAGGAACCTTTGGTTTTGAGATGACTTCATAGTAGTAATCATCACTTGTTACTCTATCCCAATAGTCTAATCTGAAAGAGAACAAACAAATTGGAATTATAAATAAATAATAAATAAAATAAATAAATAAAAATAAATAATAATAATAAATAAAAATAAAATAAATAATAATAATAATAAATAAAAATAAAATAAATAATAATAATAATAAATAAAAATAATAATAAATAAAAATAAAATAAATAATAAATAAAAATAAAATAATAAATAAAAATGAAATAAATAATAATAAATAAAAATAAAATAAATAAAAATAAAATAAAATAAAATTAAAATAATAATAATAATAATAATAATAAAAATAATAAATGTAGACTTTGTGGTAATAGAGATAAGACTGTAAACCATATGCTCTGCGAATGTAACAAACTAGCACAACGAGAATACAAAACTAGACACGACTGGGTTGGGAAGGTGATCCACTGGGAATTATGCAAAAAATTTAATTTTGACCATACAACAAAATGGTATATGCATAAACCAGAATCTGTTCTTGAGAACGAAACACATAAAATTCTCTGGGACTTCGAAATAAAAACGGATCACCTTATCCCAGCAAGAAGACCAGGCCTAGTGTTGATAAACAAAAAAGAAAGAACTTGTCAACTGGTGGATTTTGCAGTTCCAGCAGATCACAGGTTAAAGCTAAAGGAAAATGAAAAATTGGACAAATATCTGGACCTTGCGAGAGAACTGAAAAAGTTATGGAATATGAAAGTGAAAGTTATACCAATTGTAGTTGGTGCACTTGGAACGGTCCCAAAAGGATTGGAAAAGGGTTTGGAAAGTTTGGAAATCAGAGGAAGAATTGAAACCATTCAGAACACTGCACTGCTGCAATCTGCCAGAATCTCAGAAGAGTCCTGGAGACCTGAGGAAACTTGCTGTCACTCAGACTCCAGTGAAGGACCATCAGCTAACACTGATGTGAAAACTCAAAAGGAGTAAATAATAATAAAAATGAATAATAAATAATAGTAATAATAAAAAGGCAAGAAGCAGGCGAAATCCCGCACTGACTATCACAGATGCAGACTACGCTGATGACCTTGCACTTCTTGCAGATACACCGGCACAGGCTGGGGCACAACTGCATAGCCTGGAGAAGGCAGCAAAGAATATCGGCCTCTATGTGAACTCCGATAAAACTGAGTTCATATGTTTCAAAAGGAAAGGGGCATCTCTACACTCAACGGTAAGCCTCTAAAGCCAGTAGAACAATTCACATACCTAGTAGTAATATCTCATCCACAGAAAGCGATGTTAATACACGAATAGGAAAGGCATGGTCGGCCACAAACAAATTATCAGTCATATGGAAATCCGATCTCACTGACAGGTTAAAGCGACAATTCTCCCAGGCTGTGGTTATATCAGTGCTGCTGCTGATAAAACTGAATACTTACTCTGGTGTTTTGGTTATTCCGTTTTTGGCCCAGATTTCTGCAAGAAATTCTTCATGGCCCTCGTCTTCATGGCCCTCGTCTTCATGGGCCTCGTCTTCATGGCCCTCCTCTTCATGGGCCTCCTCTTCATTGTCATACATTTTTTCCTCAAATTCACCCATTTCGTTTGTGTCCAAATCGCTTTGGTAAAAAAGCCAAACAACTGGATCTAAAGCGAGTTCCTTCCGTCTGAAACATCTGAAATTTAAGACAACAACAAAAAAAATGTAATATCTTCTTATACATGGAGATTACGTAACTAACCGAAAGTACGTCACCACTGACGTCACGATTTCCAAAAATAGTCATTATCTAATCTTAATTAATATCTTATTCATTAACGACTAGAAGCGGCTACCCGATGTCCTCTGGGTAGAAGGGGGTGGGGCAAAAAGTTAGTCTCGCAGATCTATTATTACAGAATCGCGAGTTGGATCCTCGCAGGATGCCCCATTAAAACCGCTTCGTAAAAAAAGACCTTGCGTTGATCCGGCCGAGTGGGGTATCAGAAAAAAAAGTGTAAAAAACACTCTAAAAAGAAAAAAAAAAATCAGTGTATTCTATTTAAAATATTAAATGTGTAAGGTTCAAAGTTATAACAATGTTATAACTTGTTGAAACAAACTCCGACACGTTTGTGGGACAAAACATTTTATGGCGGACCTGAACTTTCAGAACCCCCTCCCCCCATCTAAAATTAAATGCAAAAAAATTATATGCTGTTACTATTTAAATTTTATATTTCAATTATCTTCACGAATATAAATTAAATATTCGTTATTTTTGCTCAATTAGCAAGATCTGGTGATAGTGAATGTGTATATATATTTACTTTGTCCTACACACACACACACACACACACACACATAACACATAAATAAATAAATACACACACACACACAAATACACACAGAAAATTACCAGTGTACAACTTACCCTTCGGTAAATTCACTCATTGACCTTTGCTGCTTAACAGTATAATAAAATTCTATTTTATATTCCATTCGAAACTTTTTGCGCAAAGGTGGGACAATCCTGAAAGAAAAAAGAAAAAGAAATTAAGATTCAACTTAAAATTCACTAGACAAATAAACTACTGGGTGCAACTATAGTCGAATTCTTAGCACCGCTGTGCCTCCTATGCAAATAAAGGATAATTTCATACAAATGTTGTTTTGGCGACACAATTTTATGCTAAACCCGGACAAACAATGCAGTAGTATAGATAAATTATATAAATAGGAATAAATAAATATAAATATATAAATAATATGAATATAGACTAATGTAGATAAATAAGGAAATGTTTATTTACTCACTCTCATACTGTCGAGTAGCAAGTCAATAAAAAGTGGAATATAAATAAGTTCAAAACATACGAAAAATCTGGGAATGGCCAGCTGGTGTAGTGGTTAGAATCACCGCCTGTCAACTTGGCAGTCAAGGTTTCGAGTCACACACGGAGCAGTCTCCCATGTCTATAACCTTGCTGATGAGACCTAATATGTCGAAATGTACATTCAGGGATTGACATTTTCTCGATTTGTTTAGCCTTACATTTTGAACATATATGCCCGCCTAAATTCATTAATTATTAACTAATTAATTTTTGAAATGAGGTATGACTTCAATTAAGTACATATCCTCAAAAATAAATAAGCAAGTAAAGTCGTCGGGGCGGCCTAAAGTCGGTATCAGCCAATCAGCGAGCTAGACCAAGGAGATTATTTTAGCATCTGAGGTGAAGCGCCATACCTACCATCAGCTCCTTATTTTACCGCACAGATCCCTGTGCTACTCATACGCTGAGTTGGCGAGGACCGGTATTGAATTAGGAACCTTGTGGTTTCTAGCCGAACGCTCTACCGACTGAGCTAACCCGGCCCAATAAATCTGAATAATGTAATGGTTAGTAAATTAGATTAGTGAAATAGATTAGTAAATTAGATTATTGAAATAGATCACTAATTAGGACTGAGCCTATTCTAGTAGTGACCACCCTAAGCGGAGTTCAACAGGTTTGAATTCAGAGTTTTCATTCTCCTAGACTGGTTGCCTAACCAAAATTTAAGAGCCCAGTCTGCCCTACTATTTACCCATAGCTGAAGGGAGATTAGTTGGATACATACCTTTCCTAAGGGTATTAGCATTATGTGAACTGTAGCTCCATCCAGGATGAAACTGTTTGCATTTAACATAGCGCTAATACCCTTGGGAAAGGTATGAATCCAAATATACACCATCCAGCTATGGGTAAATAGTAAGGCAGACAGGTCTCTTCAACCTTGGTAAAGCAACAAGTCTAGGAGAAGGAAAACTCTGAATTCAAACCTGTTAAATTCCGCTTAAGAGATTGACCTTGTGTCGCATCCTGCTCGTAAGGAGGAGTATTTGTCTCACACCCCACTTGTATGGACTGGGCACAAGGCCTCGTTTTAATGTGGGCCCACCCACAAGCCGAAGCTCATGGGTGGGAAAGAACAAATATTGCGTCGATCCCGTAGGCATTCTCCCACAAGGGGGCGCCTCAGGCGCTGGGCAATAAACCCAGCCCTGCCTCCAAGGGGAAGGTATTTCCAAGGGGCATAGCCCCCTGGGATCGACGCTATTAATTCAAACACACCGATCCAGTGGCCGAAGCACACCGGACCTCCGACCCGAAGGGCGGGTTGGAAGTGGAATCCTGCTCGTGTTGATTATATATATATATATATATATATATATGTATGTATATATATTATATATATATAATATATATAATATATGTGTGTGTGTGTGTGTGTGTTAAACAAATTCTAACGCAGAAAATTGGTTTATTTGCTTAACGGCATAGTAACTTCTTGTGGGTTATTTAATACCGAAACTGTACAAATAATTTGCACAGTTATCTTCTATTGTCGATGAACATGGACGCCATCCACCAGAATCTGCTGATTATGTTTACCTATCGCCCAGTCGTCGTGTAAGGGTTAGCAAGCTAGTCTCGCAGATTCCTTACTACTGAATTCGACCTTCACTGGGTGTCCCATACTTGCGACCTTGTGCTACATCCTACTCGTGACTGACGGCTAGGGTAAATCAACCAGCAACATGTTCACTGGGAATTTGTTAAATTTTTACCCTCGGCAAACAAAAGTAGTTTTATACCGTGTAGAAGCGGGTGGTCTAATGGCTAAAGTCCTAGGAAATGGACACGTCGACCAGAAAAACTGATGATCTCAGATTGCAATAATCTTTATTTGAATAGAATGAGTTCTGACTTTGAAGGTAAATCAATGAGGTAGCTTGTTCACAGCAGATTAGTTATGGTTCTGCGATGAGCTTGGCTTCCATAAACAAGAGTATAATTTTGAATCTCATAATTTTATCCTCCTACAAAGCTCACATGCGGTACCCTGAGCAGAAGGACTCAGATTGCCCTCTTTCAAATATCGAGCTACAGCCGTGGGGGGGCAATTTGGTTGGCAAAGAGTTAAGCCAGATCAGACGAGAGATATCGTATACAGTGTCAGTGGCCTCGTAGGTAGTGTTTGGTCAAATCAACGCGAGTTCAATTCTGACGAAGCTGTTTGAATTTCACAAATACCCTTGGGAAAGGTATGAATCGCTATGGGTAAATAGCTGGACTCGAGGTAACCAGTCTAGGAGAAGGAAAACTCTGAATTCAAACCTGTTAAACTCCGCTTAGAAATTGACCTTGTGTCACATCCTGCTCGAGCGAGGGGTTGGTAAATATATATACGTGTACTTCTTTGCTTTTCTACAGTTTATCGTGACACCCATCTTTGTTGCGAGGATACATACGCATGCTTTGAATATTAAGGCTGTTCTGGCTGTTACGGGAAGTATTGCATGCCTCCCCACAGTGTTTGTTTAAATACATGAAGAGTCTACTTACTCGGGGTCATGACGAAGTTTGAGAATTTCTCTCAGCCACATGAAGTCTAGAAACGTTCTTCTTACATGATCCGTCTTTGGCAAAGGTAAAACCTCACCACCGTTCTGAAAAAAAAAAAATAATAATTATAATATCTATTAATAATGGAGATTCGCTTCCGGTTTTTGTCTGTAATAAAAACTACGTCACTATACCCTTATAAATCGTCATAACATAGAATAAATACACTCAACATTTGAGCATGCAACATTAGACAGTCTCATTGTTTTTTTTAAAACAAGTTTTAATAGATACATCCCCAGTATCATATATTTATATATAGTTTGTTTTATTTTAATAGATATTCAAAGTTTATTGAACTTAGTTTCGATTTCAAATTGTTTTTTGTTTTTGTTTTTGGTTGTTTTTTTACTCCCTTAATAAATTTGATGATTTATGGTTCAAACTCTCCGACATTTAATTTTTAACTTCCACCTCCTCAAGTAATATCTTTCAAAAATTTATTTTTACATCGCCCGGAGGGTGTTTTTATTTTGCTAGTATTAATAATAAAGATTTGGTATATTTGACTGTATCCAAAATTACGTCACTGCTTACGTCACATTACCCAAAATTGTCTTAACATAGAATGAATACTCAAAATTTGAGCATGCAACCCCATTGTTGTTTAAAAACAAGATTTAATAAATACATGCCCGATATTACATATTCATATATAGTTTGTTTTATTTTAATATACATATTTAAAGTTATTAAAACTAAGTTTCCACTTCAAATTGTTTTTGTTTTTTTTTGGGGGGGGACCCTTTAATAAATTTGATTTTATTTACTTATGGTACAAACTCTCTGACATTGAATTTTTAACTCTGACCTCCTCCGGCAATATCTTTCAAAATTAATATTTACACCGCCCGGAAGGTGTTTTATTTATTTTTTGTTGCTTTGTAATCATAATAGTAATATATATATAAATTGATTTGAATAGAAATTTTAATAGTATCATACTTTATTAACTTCGATCAACTATTAAACATAAAAAAGTAAATCGTCGGAGTGGCCTAAAGTCGGTATCAGCCAATCAGCGAGGGAGTCTATCCCCTTTTCACTAGCGCTAGACCAAGGAGATTGTTTTTGCGTCAGAGGTGAGCGCAAAACCTACCATTCCACCATCGTATGTCACCCAGCCGAAAGAAAAAATACACAAAAAAAAAAAATCTGAGAAATAAACTGAATTTAATGAAATTTTCAGTGTTGATATATTAATGAATAAAAGATTTAAAAACTTTTACATTTTTTCAGGTCAGTTAACTTTGAACCACGTATCTTTAAGAATTAATCGAATTTAATGAAAATTTTCAGTTGATATATTAAGGACTAAAAGATATAATGCACTAGTTATTTTACTTAAAAACTTTTACATTTTTTCAGGTCAGTTAACTTTGAACCACGTATCTTTTAGAATCTGTGTTACACCTCAAAGATACGTAGTTCAAAGTTAACTGACCTGAAAAAATGTAAAAGTTTTTAAATAAAATAGCTGGTGCATTAGATATGTTATTCATTAATATATCAACACTGAAAATTTCATTAAATTCAGTTAATTCCCTGATTTTTGGTATTTTTTTTACGAAGGTGGAAATTAGGTCCGTTAAGTTCGATTTAACCTAATTATTTTATTAGATTAAAACTTAGATATTTGCACCCTACGGAAGGTGCATATATTTACTAGTATAAGAACAATGTCAAAAAAACTCAAACTAACCTCAACTACAATTTGAAAGCTGAAACCTTTTGCTTTTCCATCGTTTCTGACGGTCAAAGGATTCTGGATTTGGATGACAACTTCCTGAAACATAAAAAAAGAAATTCTTACGATGGTAACGTGTGTAACTAGGTAACATGTTACTGTAACGAAATGTTTAATATTGTAACACGAGTCTTCCGGGTAACTGTGATTTAAAAAAAAAAAAAAAAAAAAAAAAAAAAAAAAGAAGCTTAATGGTGAAATGAATCATAAAAATGCAAACAGTAAAATAAATAACAGGAGGTTGAGTAAAACAGACGTTGGCTTCTTGTATTTATATACAGTGATCCCTTGACTTACGAGATTAATTTGATCCGCCTAATTTGCTTGTATATCAAATCGATTTTAGGAAGCACGTGGTGTAATGGTTAAAGTCATGGGAAATGGACACGTTGTCCCGAGTTCAAATCCTGGACGTGGTAATTGCATTTCACTTAGCGCTAATACCCTTGGGAAAGGTATGAATCCTACTCTCCCTCCAGCTATGGGTAAATAGTAGGGCGGACTGGGCTCTTTAACCTAGGTTAGGCAACCGCTCTAGGAGAAGGAAAACTCTGAATTCAAATCTGTTAAACTCCGCTTAAGAAATTGACCTTGTGTCACATCCTGCTCGTGCGGAGGGGTTGGTAAATATATATATATCAAATCGATTTTTCCCATTGAAATAAAACTGAAATGTCATCAATCAACCAAACATCCATTTTTTTTCTTCCTAAACTTGTCTGTATTTGCCAGATTAAAACGGTTGGCGTTCTTTATGGCATATTGAAATTTGTCTAATTTAAAAAAATTTTTAACGCCTAAGGTTTATAGAATATTCTTAACAGGAAGTTGTAAGATACAATTACGGCTAAACTTGCAAATCGGTCGGAAAATTAGGGTGACCCAGAAAAAACAGAACCCACACATTTTGTAAGTAAAAAAAAGTAAAGTCGTCGGGGCAGCCTAATATCGGTATCAGCCAATCAGCGAGGGAGTCTATCTCCTTTTCAATAGCGCTAGACCAAGGAGATTATTTTAGCGTCTGAGGTGGAGCGCCACACCTACCATCAGCTCCTTACTTTACCGCACAGATCCCTGTGCTACTCATACGCTGAGTTGGCGAGGACGGCTATCGAACTAGGAACCTTGTGTTTTCTAGCCGAACGCTCTACCGACTGAGCTAACCCAAAACTTAATTTTAGTTAAGGGGGTTTAGGGTTAGGGTTTAAATTAGGGTTAGGGTTAGTTTAATGGGAAAATAAATAATTTGGGTTCTGTTTTTTCTGGGTCACCCTCTAATATGTTTTAATTTTCCGACCGATTTGAAAGTTTAGCCACAATTACTACATTTTGGGACCTTCTCATTTCAAATTCCATATCAGCTGAAAACGGTTAGGTAAGTATAATAATAATAACCTCTTAGCTAGTATATTAGATCTAAGACCTGTCAGCTGTTCATTATAAACATTCCCGCCCTGTCGTCTGGGGCGTTAGAATGCACCGACTGCACATCTGCAGAGGGGTAAGACTCCCCCAATGGGGCCACCTGTTGGCCGTGGGTGGTGACCAGTGATGCTTAAGGATAGAACCCAGTTGGAAAAGCAGTTCATGACATGCAATACTCCACTTTGGCCCTATCTTGGACTTAGACGGGTGGTTGGAGAGGCCCCCTTCGATCAATCGGCTGGTCACGTCAAGCCCTAGCACCTATATGATTTTCCCAACCCTACTGCCCTTATGCCAAGATCCAACCCCTTTTTATCATATGGGTGCTAGAAGGTGGTGACTAAGGGTCTACATGTCCTGGGAATGGCGTTAAACTCTATCTGATGGTGAGGTTCCAGTTCTGGAGGTTTGGGGAATGTGGAGCACCCCTTCATCACCTGGTCCACTCTGACCCGAAGTGGTAGTACCTGTTAGGGTCCCATCTATGGGTTAAATAGAAAAATGTATTTATAAAAAAAAATTGTATTATCCATTAAGAATTGATTTATTTCAAAACTTTATCGGCATTAAATGACCCACTGAGGTTGATATGCCGTAAACCAAACCAAACTAATAAAAAAAACAACAAAAAAAAACTTATAAACATTCATCTTAATTCCACAGAATATTTATAATCTTTCCACAGATTATCCAACTTTGCCTTAAAGGAGTTTAGAGATGGGGCATTCATTATTGATGATGGTAGTTTATTCCATGTATTCACCACTGTTACTAAAATAATTTGCTTTAAAACATTTTTTTAAGGGTTTTAATTTATGACCCCTGGTATTGATATTTTGAGCAATGTTTAGTAAGTAATAGCGTTCCTTACGACATTTAGAAATTTGTTTTAGAATAAGTAATTTTCTTCTATTTTATTTTTTCTATATCGAATAATATTTCTGTCTGGTGGTATTTATGCTGCTTGGAAGAATCCCCTTGAACTAGCGGTATCGATTTCAGCTCCGAAACCACGTAATTTTCAAAAGTTATTTTCTGAAGATGACTTATTTTAAGCTAACCAAAAAAAGTATTTATACACAAAGATGAGAACAACTGCCTGAAATATCAAAATTATACCCTATTTTTCGTTACTTCTTTTTTTTTTTTTTTTTTGTATTGTGTAAAAACATGAAATAAAATGTAATGAATTATGTACTGTAATATATCTTAATGTGTTTTTTTTTTGTTTGTTTTTTTCATAAATGATTTTTTGTGTTGAGAGCTTAATGTTTAGTGAACTTAATTACATAAGCGAATCTGAAGCTCACGTGTGGTGTAGTGGCTAAATTACTGTCTTGCAACATCTCGGTAAGTGATTACAAACTCCAGTAGCGTTATTATGTTGACTTTTTGACTGATACTCTTGGAAAAGGTATGAACACCCCTCATCCCCCAGCTATGGGTTATATAGTACTTATATCATTCTACAAGTGGATATGACCAGAATTTCGGTACTGAACCCCCCCCACCCCCCCATTTAAACTTTTACAAAAAATTTAAAATGGTAAATCGACTCAATTTTTTTTCCTTAAAAAAAACAGAGCCTAAAATTACAAATAAATTATTTTAATGAATTTCTTAATTATAACATTGATAAAAAAGAAAAAGAAAAAAAAAAAAAAAAATCACGTTAAAAAGAACGCATCTTTAAGTGAAAAAAAAAACGGCAAAAATGCGCCGTTTTAACAAATGCAAATTTTAATTTATAGATGGTTGGTTTGATTTTACGGCATGTCAAGCCTTGGGTTATTTTATGCCGAAAACAAGGATTCCGTCCTTAAGCATCACAGGTCGCCACCCACGGCCAACAGGTGGCCCCATTTGGGGGAGGTCTTACCTCTCTGCAGAGGAGCAATCGGTGTATTCTACATCCCCAAGCCGACAAGGCTCTAATTCATACAATTATGCAGTTTTACAAACTGAAACAAATAGCTTATATGTAATTTTTTTTAGGAAGCGCGTGGAAAATGGACTCGTCGCCCCGAGTTCAAATCCTGGATGTGGTAATTGCTATTTCACTTTGCGCTAATACCCTTGGGAAAGGTATGAATCCTACTCTCCCTCCAGCTATGGATAAATAGTAGGGCAGACTGGGCTCTTTAACTTTGGTTGGACAACCGGTCTAGAAGGAAAACTCTAAATTCAAACCTGTTGAACTCCGCTTAAGAAATTGACCTTGTGTCGTATCCTTGCTCATGCGGAGGGGTTGGTAAATATATATATATATGTAATTTTTTTTTAATCTTTCTTTTTCCAGCTAAAATTACTATATACCACCAAAATAGGTCACGTGATCAGTTTAGGCCATATTGAAGGAAGAAAACGTAAATATTTTTAACTTATTTTTTTAAATCTCGCAACAAAAAAAAATAACGAACATAAAGAGTTGTTACAAAGAAAAATAGTTATCTTGAAAAATAAGTAAAACAGTCCGGTTTCTTTTACAACACGGTCAGTTTCTTTGATTTTTTTTTTTTTTTTTTTTTTTTTTTTTTTTTTTGCAAAATTAAATATTCATGGTTCTTTTACTAAAAGCTTTCGCGTCGAAGCTTATAAAAATCTTCTGATAATTATTCAGACTCTTATCTTTGTAGAAAACAAGTAAAATTCGTTTTCTGTCGGTTCATTTTTTTCATATTTCATAAAATGAAATGGGGGCGACCTCGTAAAAAAAAAAAAAAAAAAAAAAAAAAGTTTCCCCTAATATATATTTAGGAAAAAAAAACTAAGTTTGGGATATTTTCATCAAAATGTAAGTAATTATGGAAATTTTCGTGAAAATCGGACCATTAATTGATTTTTCATAGAATTTTTTTAAAAAGCCTCTCATCATAACTTTTTTGGCTACGTTAAATTTCGATTTAACGGTACGAAAATGTAAACATTTTTCGTTCATAATTTTCATTCTTTCCGTAAGCTGTTTTTTTTTTTTGTTTTTTTTTAATCAAATAAAAAAATAATTGAATACCAACAAGAATGAATAAAACAAAATGTCTTCAGCATAAAATAACCCAACAAATGTTGACATGCCGTAAAATCCAACCAACCAACTGGGTTGTTACGCTTGCTGGACTTGGCACCCCCCCCCCCCTGCGCAACTTGATTCGTCTATGATTATTAATCTATTAAAATATGTTTTTTGAGAGTGTTAATACAAAGTGTTAGATATTGATGAGAATCCATTAGCGCCCCCGGGGTGGGGTTGGGGGTGTGAGCCTTGCTCCTCTTGGTTATTTAGGTTCAACCGTTGTCATGGGAATTGAAACCAAAAGGCGAGAAGAAAATAATCGATGCTTTTTCAGGATCATCGACTGGCGAGGAGAGGGGGGCTGGAGTGGGGCGGGGGGCTGTGGCACAAATGAACTGGAATCATATTACACAAATCGAAAGAATCCATTTCTATTTATTCGAAATAGACTTTGCCCTTACACTTAAAGCCGCTTCAAACAAAACAAAAACAAATAAACAAACAATTTATTTGTTCGATTTTTTTTTATTCTATTTTTTAATTTTTTTTATAGATGACCCTTGATAATTTGTATTATTTGGATTTTTCGGACTGTTGCCCTCATCTTTGTTATATACACAACGTTGTAATTTTATTCTATTTTTTTAAATAAAATAAAAAATAAAATAAAAAAGTTTCCTTCACGAGTGATGTTTAATAAGCCGATGCTGCAGCGTTTCGGTTTATTTAACAAACCTTCCTCGGGACCTTCGTTTGCTCAAAGAAAAAGAAATTATTAGTGAAAACAAAAGTCTGCGAGCCTCTGCTTTTCGTATGTAGCGGCTTTTGTTGATATTCAAATACGTGAAAAAAGACATACGTTGTGTATACAATAAAGATGAGGACAACAGTCCGAAAAATCCAAATAACATAGGCACTGGCAAAATGAGCCTAAAATGCTGTATAATAATATTTATTTAACTCTCGCTCTTTTTTCCTTTCTTTCCTTTTCATGTTCGATAGAAACAGATTAGCATTATCGCTTCCGCACACTGCCTCCCTCTCTGTTTCCCCGACTCTTTTTTTTTTCTTTTCCATATTTTTTTTTTTTTTGTAGCATGTCCTTTCTTTATGATAAAAACGGAATGGTCCATTATTTAGCTGTGGTGACAACACTCATAAAAAATAAGAATTCGGCGGATAAGTAACACCAGATAATCAAGATTTACATTTTTGCATTTCATTTTGGACAATTTGGGTGGTCTCATTTTTAACCAGGGGTTGTTTGCAAGATGATAACAGTCGTATTTTTAAAAGGAACACGAATATCAATTTATAGATTAAAATGCATTTTACCTTGCCCGAAGGTGGCCAAGAACTGTGAAGAGCAGATGTATTTGGTATTCATCTCTTTCAAATCGCTAACATCTTCACTTGCCTCAGTAGTGTTGCCTTTTTATGGGTTTCCATTATTTGTTGGAAAGAGCAAGTTTAAGAACAACACACAACTAATAGTATTGAAGCGTGTACCGTAGGTACCACCAATTTGACCCTGTGTAATTTAAACCCCCCCCCCCTACATTTAACACAATGAAACTTGCAAAAAAAATTAATATTTTCTTGAAAATTTTTTTCCTTTCGAAAGAAAAAACATTGAACAAACTCCTGATGATTTTTTTAATTTTTTTATCAGCTTATGAAAATTATGATTGAAAAACAATGTTTTCATTTTTGCACTGTTAAATCAACTGAAATTTAACGTAGCTAAAAACAAGTTACGATAAGAGGATTTTTTTTAAATTCTATGAAAAATCAATTAATGGTACGATTTTCACGAAAATTTCCATAAATGTTTACCAATGAAGGTAAATACACCTGAAATGTTTTTTTTTCTAAAATATATTAGGGGAAATATTTTTTACGAGGTCTATCACCCTCCCCTCTAATTTAATTTTATGAGATAAAAAAAATGTTTCTTCTTTCGAATGCACAAAAAAATTTCTAGATAATATTTCAAGATAAAAAAAAAAAAAAAAAAAAAAAAAAAAAAAAAAATGAATATATTAAAAATCGTTGAAAACAAATAATCGGTTATTGAATATGTACAAGACAAAAAGGTAATTTAGAGTTATCCATACTTTTACTGGTTAATCGTAAAAGGGAAATAATTTGTAAGTTTTCTGTCTATATTACGGTCTGAAAATTACACTTTCGCATTTAATATGGATAGGTTTGTTTATTTTTTAAGATAATGATGTAATTTTTCCCAATCGGATAATTTGACCTTTGAATTAACTATTTTTCTTTGTAACAACCCTGTACGATCTTTTTTTTTTTTTTTTACGAGATTTTTGATAAACAAAGTTCGGAAATATCTATTCCGGTTTTATTCAAGATGGCCTAAACGGTTTGGTGGTACCTAGTGTACCGTATTTCTTCTTGAAAATAAACCTTTTTATATCTACGTGCGTGTTGACTTTTACTGATTCCACGACGCAATAAATATATAGGTTGGTTGCCAAGGTTAGCTGTGACTCAAGACTAGAAGTATGGGACACTCAGTGAGAAGCGAACTCACTAAATGGTCTGGCTTGTTAATCATTACATCACATGAGGTGCCTATAGCTTAATATAAAGTAAGTAAAGTCGACGGGGTGTTCTAAAGTCGGTATCAGCCAGTCAGCGAGGGAGTCTATCCCCGTTTCAATAGCGCTAGACCAAGGAGATTGTTTTAGCATCTGAGGTGGAGCGCCACACCTACCATCAGCTCCTTACTTTACCGCACAGATCCCTGTGCTACTCATACGCTGAGTTGGCGAGGACCGGTATCGAACTAGGAACATTGTGGTTTCTAGCCGAATACTGTCTAAAAGAAAGAAACATTTTAACGACTTTGCGGGTAGTGCTTTTTTTTTCTTTTAGCGAAATCAGAGGGATGTCAGGTTCTAAAGTGTAGGGTCGCTAAAAATATTTATCGAGAATGACGTAGTTTATTAGAACGCTTCAAGTTGCCTCTCCCCCTGCCCCTGAGTCAATAAACCGGACTGAGAGAAGGAGGCACACTCTCTTGAAAAGAAAAATCTCTTACCCTACCCCGATACTAATATCGTTACAAATTCAAATATAAACTATATTCAAAATTGTTCGTCAAAATTTGTACGCCCCAACAAATATAAAGGATGTTCCCCCACTCCGACTAGCGATACACCGGCGACGGAACTACATGAAACGCCCCCCCCCCACACACACACACACACACGCCATGATCATATCGAAGTTCTAGTACAAAATTTATACAAGTTTCTTTAAGACTTCAAAAATGAATGTTTTAAAAGTTAAATAAATTGGTCAGGACAAAAACTTTTCAGTAGCTCCCCGAAATATTACCAAAATAAATTATTTACCTTGCCTGGAGGCCAATCGGGTTCAACGTCTGTAATTTCTGGTTCCTGCTCTTGAAGGAGCGCTTGAGATTCCTCCCCTTCAGTGTCTAGGTCTTGATTGCCCTGCTCTTGGGATTCTTGTGCTTGAGGGCCCTGCTCCTGGGCTTCTTGTGCTTGAGGGCCCTGCTCTTGGGTTTCCTGTGCTTGAGGAACCTGTTCTTGGGGTTCTTGCGTCTGGAGGCCCTGTTCTTGGGATTTCTGTGTTTGAAGGACCTGTTCCTGGGATTTCTGTGTTTGAAGGACCTGTTCCTGGGCTTCCTGCGTTTGAAGGACCTGTTCCTGGGCTTCCTGCGTTTGAAGACCCTGTTCCTGGGCTTCCTGCGTTTGAAGACCCTGTTCCTGGGCTTCCTGCGTTTGAAGACCCTGTTCCTGGGCTTCCTGCTTTTGTTCCTGGGGTTCCCGCTCTTTCAGACCAAGTTCTAGGAGGGCTTGTTCTAGAAGACGATCGTCGCGTACTTGAGGGTCCTCCTCTTTCAGGCCCAATTGTAGCAGAGCCTGCTCTAGAAGAGGATCCTGTACTTGAGGTTTCTGGCCTTGCTGACCCTGTTTTTGCTCCATTACTACGCCCTTGTCCTTCACGTAAGTAACACAACTGAATTCTACAACCCAAATGACGGACGCATGTCTAGCATCCTTATATAGTCGTCTATTTATCTATTTATTGGTTTTATTTGTTTTATTTACATATTACCACGTGCTCCCTTTCGAGAAATGTTTAAAAATGTCGTCTGATATTTCATTACACTTTAGTTTGACTTTGATAATAAACAAATAAAATAATATATATATTATATATAATAATTTTTTTTTTTTTGTTCCCTCGAGTTAAACTTTGACCTCTCGCATGTTCTTACCATTAATTTCACTGAACAAAAGAAGAAAGATCTGAATTGGTCGAGAGCAAAACTCCGTTTTTATTTATTTCTAATCTTAGTTTATTTTTTGAAGAGGGTGGCTCGAAGGTCTTGTCACCCCTGCATATTGTTTTAACTTTCATTATTTTTTTTTTGTGTGTGTGTGTGTTGAATATATAATTTGTGTAATTATTTTACCGCTAAAAACATTTTAAAATTAGATAGGTAGGGGTGACAAGACTTTCCGACCACACTGTACCATAATCTACAGGGTGGTCTGAAAGTCTTGTCACCCCTGCATATTGTTTTAACTCTCATTATTTTTTGTTTTAATAATATAATATATAATTTATGTAATTATTTTACCGTTAAAAACATATTTAAAAATTAAATACGTATGGGGTGACAAGACTTTCCGACCACACTGTATCATAATCTACAGGGTGGTCGGAAAGTCTTGTCACCCCCTCATATTGTTTTAACTCTCATTATTTTTTTATAATATAGTATATAAGTTATGTAATTATATTACTTCTAATAAGAAACTTTTAAAATTAAGTTATTTATTTATTTAAAATTGTGTTGTATTATGTAATTATTTTACCCAAAAATATGTTCGGACCACCCTGTATATTCCCATCGTAATTCTGGCCGAAAAGAGTAGTCAGTTGGTTGGTTGGTTGGATTTTTACGGCAAGTCACCCCTTTAGTTATTCTATCCTGGGAATGACGTTAAATTTTCTTATTGTGAAGTTTCAGTTCTGGTGCTCCGGATAATGTGGAGTACCCGAAATTCCTCTTTGATTCAGAGTGATAGTACCTGTTAGAGTCCCATCTATGGGTTAAATAGAACACAATGAGTTAAGATGTGTTTTAAAAATGGGTACGCATCAAAAATGAATAAAAAAAACGTCTTTGGCATAGAATAACCCAACAAGGGCTGACACGACGCAAAAAAACAGCAAACCAACCAACATCGTAGGGATTAAGAAATGAAATTAAAATAAATTAATTTAACCATCTTATTAAATTTATCATTATGTTTATGTGTGATGCATATCTATCTATCTATCTATCACAGTCTGTTCATATCTATCTATCTATCTATCTATCACAGTCTGTTCATATCTATCTATCTATCTATCTATCACAGTCTGTTCATATCTATCTATCTATCTATCTATCTATCTATCTATCTGTCTATCACAGTCTGTTCATATCTATCTATCTATCTATCTATCTATCTATCTATCTATCTATCATATCTATCTATCTATCTATCTATCTATCACAGTCTGTTCATATCTATCTATCTATCTATCTATCTATCTATCTATCTGTCTATCACAGTCTGTTCATATCTCTATCTATCTATCTATCTATCACAGTCTGTTCATATCTATCTATCTATCTATATCTATCTATCACAGTCTGTTCATATCTATCTATCTATCTATCTAGTCTGTTCATATCTATCTATTTATCTATCACAGTCTGTTCATATCTATCTATCTATCTATCTATCTATCACAGTCTGTTTCATATCTATCTATCTATCTATCTATCTATCTATCTCAGTCTGTTCATATCTATCTATTTATCTATCACAGTGTTCATCTATCTATCTATCTCAGTCTGTTCATATCTATCTATTTATCTATCACAGTCTGTTCATATCTATCTATTTATCTATCACAATCTGTTCATATATATCTATCTATCTATCACAGTCTGATCATATCTATCTATCTATCTATCACAGTCTGTTTATATTTATCTATCTATCTATCACAGTCTGTTTATATTTATCTATCTATCTATCACAGTCTGTTTATATCTATCTATATATATATATCGCAGTCTGTTATATCTATCTATATATATATATATCACAGTCGGTTCATATCTATCTATCTATCTATCTATCTATCTATCTATCTATCTATCTATTATAGTCTGTTCATATCTATCTATCTATTTATCTATCTATCTATCACAGTCTGTTCATATCTATCTCTCTATCTATCTATCTACCACAGTCTGTTTATATCTATCTATCTATCTATCAGTCTGTTCATCTCTCTCTCTCTCTCTCTCTCTCTCTCTCTCTCTCTCTCTCTCTCTCTCTCTCTCTCTCTCTCTCTCTCTCTCTCTCTCTCTCTCTGCTAGGGTTATTTTATGCCGAAGACGATTTTGTTTTATTCATTCTTGTTGGGTATTCAATTTTTTAAAACCATTTTTTAAAACACATTTTTAAACTATTTTTTTATCTATTTAACCTATAGATGGAACCCTAACATGTACTACCACTCTGGGTCAGTGTGGACCTGGTAGTAATGGTGAAGAAGGGATACTCTATACTTCCGAGTAGCTTTTATCTATACTGTAATTAGTTTCGAAAGTATATAACCACACCGATAATTGCGCCTCCAAAATAGAGTGAGGCGGGGGGGGGGTCAAAGTTAAGTGACCTGAAAAAAATCAGAAAATTTTGAAATAAAATAAATGATGAATTATAAAATGCATTTATTGCTAGATCAACACTGAAAATTTCAGTAAAATCAGATAATTCCCTGATTTTTGGTAAAAAAATTTTCAAAGGGGGGGGGGGTAAATTTATTTTGTGAAATAATTCTGTGACGTTAAAATTGGCAGATCCTAAATTTGATAGATACATAGAATTAGACAAATATATGGATATGAACAGAATTAGATAGATAGATAGATAGATAGATAGATAGATAGATAGATAGATAGATAGATAGATATGATAGACTATAGATAGATAGATAGATAGATAGATATGATAGACTGTGATAGATAGATAGATAGATAGATAGATATGATAGATGTGATAGATAGATAGATAGATAGATAGATAGATAGATAGATAGATAGATAGATATAGATAGATAGATAGATAGATAGATAGATAGATAGATAGATAGATAGATAGATAGATAGATATGATAGATAGATAGATAGATAGATAGACTGTGATAGATAGATAGATAGATAGAATAGACTGTGATAGATAGATAGATAGATAGATAGATTAGCCTGTGATAGATAGATAGACATGAATAGACTGTGATAGATAGATAGATAGATAGATAGATAGATAGATATAGATATGAATAGACTGTGATAGATAGATAGATAGATAGATAGATATGAATAGACTGTGATAGATAGATAGATAGATACTGTGATAGCTAGATAGATAGATATGAATATACTGTGATAGATAGATAGATAGATATGATAGACTATAGCTAGCTAGATAGCTAGCTAGATAGATAGATAGATATGAACCGATTGTGATAGATAGATAGATAGATAGATAGATAGATAGATAGATATGAATAGACTGTGATAGCTAGATAGATAGATATGAATAGACTGTGATAGATAGATAGATAGATATGAATAGACTGTGATAGCTAGCTAGATAGATAGATAGATAGATATGAACCGATTGTGATAGATAGATAGATAGATAGATAGATAGATAGATAGATAGATAGATATGAATAGACTGTGATAGCTAGATAGATAGATATGAATAGACTGTGATAGATAGATAGATAGATAGATAGATAGATAGATAGATAGATAGATAGAGATAGATAGATAGATAGATAGATAGATAGATAGATAGATAGATAGATAGATATGAATAGACTGTGATAGATAGATAGATAGATATGAATAGACTGTGATAGCTAGCTAGATAGCTAGCTAGCTAGATAGATAGATAGATATGAACCGATTGTGATAGATAGATAGATAGATAGATAGATATGAACCGATTGTGATAGATAGATAGAGAGATAGAAACTTTTTGTATATTGCCCTTTATTTTATATTTTAAACAAGTTCAATTTTGTTTTTAATTATAGGAAAAAATAATTAAAAATAAACTAAAAACTTTTGCCTGGTTTCCAGAAATTAAACTTTGGCCTCCGAGGAAATTTGAAACGGCATAAAAGATTGTTCAGATGTTATTTTGGGAGTTTTTTGTTTGTTTGTTTGTTTTTTTGTTTTTTTTTTTTCGTTTGTTTATTTTATCTTATTCATTTTGTTTCGTCTATTTAATTTATTTATTTTCAAGATTAGCCAATATCGAATGATTAAATCCGATTGTATTATTCAGGTCCAATATTCAAAGATATCGGTCAGGCTTTATATTATATTATAAATTGTAATAATTTGGTGTTACTAATGCAAAATAGCGCGCAAAATATAATATCTATAACTGAAACTACGTCACCACTAACGTCACGACTTCCTTAGTTATTTAGTTATATTCTCAACGATTATAAAATAGTCATTATTTAATCTTAATTAGTACCTTATTTAAGGGGCCGGGTTAGCTCAGTCGGTAGAGCGTTCGGCTAGAAACCACAAGGTCCCTAGTTCGATACCGGTCCTCGCCAACTCAGCGTATGAGTAGCACAGGGATCTGTGCGGTAAAGTAAGGAGCTGATGGTAGGTGTGACGCTCCACCTCAGATGCTAAAATACAATCTCCTTGGTCTAGCGCTATTAAAAAGGGGATATACTCTCTCGCTGACTGGCTGATACCGACTTTAGGCCGCCCCGTCGACTTTACTTTTTTTAGTGCCTTATTAACGATCTCTCCATTAAAATCTACCTGAGTTCGATCCACTGCAAAATTGCACATGTTATGAATGCAGTAAAAATCCTGAAAAATGTGTTATATGTCTGTAAGAAATAAACATTTGCATAGTATATAGTAGGAATAATTTGCATAATGGTTTTAAGAAAACTGGGTTTAATTAATAATTATTTGCTGTTACTGAATTCTAATGCTATCAAGTTATTCTCAAACATATTAAAAAAAACAATCAAATCTTTCTTTCTATTAATAATGGAGATTCGCTTCCGGTTTTTGTCTGTAACAAAAACTACGTCACTGCTTACGTCACATTACCCAAAATCGTCATAACATAGAATAAATACACTCAAAATTTGAACATTGCAACATTAGAAGGTCCTCATTGTTTTTTAAAACAAGTTTTAATAAATACATGACTGGTATTATATATCTATATATAGTTTGTTTTATTTTAATACATATTTAAAGTTTACATTTCAAATTGTTTTATTTTTTAATCCTTTAATGAATTTGATGATTTTACTTACTTAGGGTACAAACTCGCTGACATTGAATTTTTAACTCCCACACCTCAGGCAATATGTTTTTTATTTTGCTAGTATAATTTATATAGCAATCAATTAAGATAATATTAAAATAATTGTAATATTTTCATGTTCGTTCTTATTTAGTTTCGTTAGTCTTTCTAACTTAATATATATTATTACATTAAAACTTAAATACATGCGCCCAGAGCCGGATATATATATATATATATATATATATATATATATATATATATATATATATATAATAAAGTGATCTGAGGAAGCACGGTGGGTCTCAGATACCCACGGGTGGAAATAGACCATAATCGATATACCCCTGGTATTTAAGGCTTTTTTCTTTACAAATTACTTAGATCTGTTTATCAAAATTAAATATTGAGTTATGCGGTAGTTTCAAATATAATATATTTTTTGTAACATCAATGTTTTCGTTTTGAATTCATATTATTTTCGTCTCCGCTATTGATAAGTCCGGAGTATAAACAAGCTCTGAAGATGATTTTTATAAAATCGAAATATTGTTCAATATCAGCTATGAATATGATATAAAATCTTTTCACTTTAACAGGATATTGTGTTGTTTTCATATCCTTTTATCTATACTCATATATATATATGTATGTATGTGTCTGTGTGTGTGTATATATTATATATATATATATATATATATATATATATAATCAATGGTAATATTATGGTTTTACACTCATAACTTGAAGTTTCATGGTAATCCAATCATCAGATGAGTTCAATGGTTGAGATTTTAAAAACCAGTATTTTTTTAGCGTTTATATGAAGCGTTTTTCACGCGATGAGAAATATAAATCTAAAAATTGTTTTTTTTTAACTGTGGCTTGTTTAACGTTTATGTGACGTGGGTCGTGTTCACGTGATGTAATGTCATGACGTTAAATTTGTATTTAAAAAACATTATAATCAAACAAACTTGCATTGGTGTTAATGCACGCGGTGTTCAGATCAATTTTTTTTTTGATAAATAAAAGGAGACCGAAAATTAAGGGATCGAAAAGGAATAAAAGGAGAGCGAAAATTAAGGGACAAATTAGGGTCAGGTGGTAAGTGACACAGTAAAAATTTGTTCAAATGCCTACATTTCGAAACGAATTCTCTTCTATTTATATATATAATGTATGAGGGGTGCTGAAAAGTCCTCAGTCAATCTTGGCGTGCATGTCATAGTAATTGCTCTTTCGTTGGATTTTTTTGCCTGTTCGCTGTAGACTTCAATGGCGACAGAAATAGACGCCATGTTTATGACGAAACGCTCAGTTCTTTGAAATCAAAGCGATCCACAAAATCAATGAGACGTCTTCATCGCTACGAAGGAAGTTTCACTTCTGTCACCCTGTTCTCATTTCTTTTTCTCTCTTTTTCTTTTTCTTTTTTTTTTCTTTTTTTTTTTTTTTTTTTTTTTTTGTCCTAATTTGTGTCTATTCTATTTTGGTCAATATATTTCTGCCCATCACCACCCTTTAAACATGCAAACAAAACAACAAAAAAAAGAAAAAAGAAGACTTTTGAAGAGTTCCGAAGAAGATTGGATCTGTTCCAGAAGATTCAATTATTGTAATAAGCAATAATTTTGCGTACAAGAAAAATGTCAGCGATATGTTCAATTATTAAAAAAAAAACAAAAACAGCTGCGATGTTCCCTTAAATTCGATATGTTTATAGATCTGGCTTTTGCGTAGATTGCAGATTCACACGCATGCGCATTTACAGATTATTTACAGAAATTTATTGGGAACAAATAACGCGAGCAAATTGTACACAAATTATGGTAATCCATTCTCAAGTTTAAACATATCTTATTATAATGTAGATTCGGTGTCTGTTTGTCTGTAACCGAAACAACGTCACTAGTTTACGCCACAATACCCTTAAGAATGGCGTAAATTTATCAAATTAAGGACCGAGTTAGCTCAATTGGTAGAGCGTTCAGCTAGAAACCACAAGATTCCTAGTTCGATACCGGCCCTCGCCAACTCAGCGTATGAGTAGCACAGAGATCTCTGCGGTAAAATGAAGATCTGATAGTAGGCGAGGCGCTCCACCTCAGACGCTAAAATAATCTCCTTGGTCTAGCGCTTGTGAAAAGGGGACAGACTCCCTTTGCTGTATGGCTCGTACCGACATTAGACCACCCCGACGATTTTACTTTATTTGATTTACAGTCAAAATCGTTTGTACATAAAATAGAATAGATCTTATTTATTAACGATGTCTCTATGAAAATCCGAGTTAGATTTGCCTCAAAACAGCCCATGTTATTAGTGCATTTAAAATCCTGCAAAGTGACTTATATATCCCTAAGAAATAAAGGTTTACATATTAAATGGTGTGGTTAATTTGAATATTGGTTTTAAAAATACGGTTTTGATAAATAATTATTTGGTGTTATTGATCTCTAACAGGTACTACCACTCTGGGTTGGTTGGTTGGATTTTACGGCATGTCAAACATTGTTGGGTTATTTTATGCTGAAGACATTTTGCTCTACTCATTCTGTATGGGTTTCAGGTCTATTCAATATAATTTTCTCTTCTCAAATCAGGCAAAGGTAGCTGCAATAAATTTACTTCAGTTATATTAAGGTCTTCACACATACACATTATATATAATAAGTATAGCTGCACTGATGAGGGGTAAACCCCGAAATGCGCGTCTGTAGATTGTTTTATATATATATATATATATATATATATATATATATATATATATAGTTATGTATCAATATATTGTTCTTGTGAATATTTTCGTTGATATTAGAAGCATTGGAAATATAAAGAGAACAAAAAACAGAGTTCTAATAGATAACTACTGTTTTGCCCTTGGTCAGCTTTATTTTTTTCCCTATATTCTGGGTGGCCTCCACTTTTTATCAAGGTTTTTGTGTAGACAACTGAGTGTAATTTAATAGGAAAATTAAATTAAATAAATATGAAAAAAAATCGTTATTAGTGCGCTTAAAGTCCTGCAAAGTGACTTATATATCCCTTAGAAATAAAGCTTTACATAGTATATAGTGTGGTTAATTTGAATATTGGTTTTAAAAATATGGTTTTGATAAATAATTATTTGATGTTATTGATCTCTAACATTATTTTATTCACCAATGTATTAAAATCAATCCTATGAAAGATTTTATATAGAAACCAATTAAAATATAATTAGAATAAGTGTAATTTTTTTATATGAGTTCTTATTTAATTTCGTTAGTTTTCTAATTTAATATATTTCATTATATTAAAACTTAAATAATATTCTTCCCAGTTCTGGTAATATACTAGCTGATTTAATTGTCATCATCAGGTAACACTGATATTTGACATTGAGACAACCCCACGCTGATATTTGTTTTGTTTGTTTGTTTTGTTTTACGGCATATCAACTTCGGTGGGTCATTTAATGCTAACAAAGTTTTGAAATAAATTCATTCTTAATGGATACTCAATTCTTTTTTATAAACATATTTTTCTATTTAACCTAAAGATGGGACTCTAACAGGTACTACCACTCCGATATTTGATATAAGTATAAATCTCACGCTGATATTGAATACAGGTACAATCCACACTCTATTCGATATAAGTACATCTTTCACGCTGAAATTTCATATAGGTACAATCCCCACGCTGATAATTTTATATATATATATATATATATATATATATATATATATATATATATATGTGTGTGTGTGTGTGTGTGTGTGTGTGTGTGTGTGTGTGTGTGTTTTATGTTGTAGTTGGGCGTTATTATGAGCATTTAAAAATAAATGAGGGAACTCGATGTTATGGAGTACTGGATTCAATTATTTTTTATTATTATTTGTTATCATAAATTTTCGGGATCGTTAGATACCCCTTTTCAAATGAATGTCGCTCGTTCAACGGATCCTTTGTCTTTGTTGTTATTGACAGCAGCAGCGCTGCAATCTTCGAAGGAATAAAACTTTGGTGACTAATTCCTACAATCTTTGATGGGGAAAAATATATATATATATTTACCAACCCCTCCGCACGAGCAGGATGCAACACAAGGTCAATTTCTTAAGCGGAGTTTAACAGGTTTGAATTAGAGTTTTCCTTCTCCTAGACTGGTTACCTAGCTATGGTTAACGAGTCCAGTCTGCCCTGCTATTTACCCATAGCTGGAGGAAGATTTGGATTCATACCTTTCCCAAGGGTATTAGCACTATGTGAAATTCAAACAGCTTCGTCCAGGAATTGAACTCGCGTTGACGAGTCCATTTCCTTCGACTCTGACCATTAGACCACGCGCCTCCATAATTTGATATAGGTATGGGCAACACTGTACATGATACCTAGTTTAGTACGAGGCCACTTATTTTGGTGTGACACTGTATACGATATCATGTTTAGCACAAGGCCACTTATTTAAGGGCGATATGTATATACAGTATTTTAAAAATATTCGTCTGATCTGGCTTAACTCTTTGCCAACCAAATTTCCTCCACGGCTGTAGCAAATTTTCTTTGTATTTTTTTTTTTACCTATATGATGGGATATTTCAAAGTTCACTATCTATTCACCTCAGAACTCATTCTGTTCAAACAAAGTCCTATTATTATTGCAATCTGAGCCCTTCTGCTCAATAATAATAAACTAATCATCTGTTTTTTTGTACTTTGATTGTAGTAGTGGGAGAGCCGCTATGAGTGTCTTAAAGTAGACAAATAGTTAAAAATGTGAGCTTTGTAGTATCCCTTTTAATATTACATCTCAAATGATGATAAAATTATGAGAGAGATTCAAAAATTATCCACACTCTTGTTTTATGGAAGCCAAGCTAATCATGGATGATTTGATAGGCAGAACCGTGACTAATCTGCTGTGAACAAGCTACCTATATGATGGTATATTTCAAGGTTCACCATCTATTCACCTCAGAACTCATTCTATTCAAATAAAGTCCTAATCATTATTGCGATCTGAGTCCTTCTGCTCAATTATAATGAACTTACCATCAGTTTTATTACAGTGGCGGGAGAGCTGCTGTGAGCGGCTTAAAGCAGGCAAAGAGTTAATACGAGTGCATTTGCATTATTTAGTCGCTTATATTATGCGCATCTCTCTCTCTCTCTCTCTCTCTCTCTCTCTCTCTCTCTCTCTACTCTCTCCTCTCCCTTCATGTTTACTATCTATTATTCTATCTATTATCTATCTATCTATCATTATTATTTTGTTCATATCTATCGTTCTATCATTTTTCATATTATCTGATCTATCTATCTAATTCTGTTATCTCTCTATTATCACTTATTATCTATCTATCATATCTATCTAATTACTGTTCTATCTTCTATCTATCTATCATCTATCATCTATCATCTAATTTTTGTTATTTTATTATTGTCTATCTATCTAATCGTCTATTATCTATTCTATCTTATCTATCTATCTATTATTTCATCTATTCATCTATACTATCTATCTATCTATCTATCTATCTATCTAATATTCTGTTTCTATCTATTACTATCTATTCTAATTCGTTACTCTATCTATCTATCTATCTTATCTATCTATCTTTCATCTATCTATCTATCTTTATATATCTATCTATCTATCTATCTATCTATATTCATGTTCATATCTATCTCTATCTATCTTCTATCTATCTAGTCTTCTATATTCTGTTCTATCTATCTATCTTATCTATCTATCTATCTATCTATCTATCTATCTATCTTTATAGTTCTTTCTATCTATCTATCTATCTATCTATTATCTATCTCATCTTCAATCTTCAATACAGTGTTCTATTAATCTTTACTTAGTCTGTTATATCTATCTATTTATCTATTGTCTGTCTAATTTGTTATACCTAAACTA
>CM042171.1:65279617-65312117 GCA_023376005.1 Doryteuthis pealeii
CCTTTTCAAGTAAGACATTTGGTCTTGTGCCTTCTGTAGTGTGCTATTGTGACAGCCTTGTAGTCTGCGGACACAATGCCTTCGAAAGTGTGCTGTGAAAATATGCCTCCGTCCAGGTCAACGTAGAAGTAAGCCCTGTTTTTGGGGCTAAGTGATGAGTGAAGTGTAGGGACTGCTATTTACGCGACTACCCTCAATGAGTTGCTCCGTGATAAGTAATGGTTTTGGCGCCAACATACGATTTTGGCGATTCGCCCCCTAGCGGCAAGGGGAGATAATTAACTATGGAATTTCCAATAATACAACAATCCAAACACTTGACAAATACATTAATAACATTAAGGAAAGAGTAATTGCAGCAGTCAGGAAAAAGCCAATTTGTAACATATTGACAAGCAGAAATACATCAAAAACTAAAAAATCAGAAATTGAAAAAAAAAAAAAAATTATTATTATTATTATTATTATTATTATTATTATTATTATTAATTATTATCTCCTTTTGAGTTTCACAGCATTAGCTGATGGTCTTTCACTGGAGTCTGAGTGTCAGCAAGTCTCATCAGGTCTCCAGGACTCTTCTGAGTATTCTGGCAGATTGCAGCTGTGCAGTGTTCTGAATGGTTTCAAGCCTTCCTCTGATTTCCAAACTTCCAGACCCTTTCCAATCCTTTTGGACCGTTCCAAGTGCACCAACTACAATTAGTATCACTTTGACTTCACATACCATAACTTTTTCAGTTCTCTGCAAGGTCCAGATATTTGTCCATTTTTACTTAGCTTTACCCTGTGATCTGCTGGAACTGCAAAATCCACCAGTTGACAAGTTCTTTCTTTTTGTTTATCAACACTAGGTCTGGTCTTCTTGCTGGGATAAGGTGGATCTGTTTTTATTTCAAAGTCCCAGAGAATTTTATGTGTTTTCATTTTCAAGAACAGATTCTGGTTTATGCAATATACCATTTTGTTGTATGGTCAAAATTTAATTTTTGCATAATCCCAGTGGATCACCCTTCCAACCAGTCGTGTCTAGTTTTGTATTCTCGTTGTGCTAGTTTGCCACATTCGCAGATTTATTATTATTATTATTATTATTATTATTATTATTATTAGAGTTTTCACACCAGNGCGAGATCATTAGGCTGATGGTATTTCCTGGAGTCTGAGTGACAACAAGTCTCCTCAGATATCCAGGACTCTTCTGAGTATTCTGACAGATTGCAGCAGTACAGTATTCTGGATGGTCTCAATTCTTCCTCTGATTTCCAGATTTTCCAATCTTTTTTTCCAAGCTTTTTTGGGACCGTTCCAAGTGCACCAAATACAATTGGTATCACTTTGACTCTCATATTCTACAGCTTTTTCGGTTCTCTGGCATGGTCCAGGTATTTGTCCATCTTTTCATTTTCCATCAACTTCACCCTGTGATCTGCTGGAACTGCAAAGTCCATTAGTTGACACGTTCTCTGTTCGTGTTCCTTAATTGTACAACCGTTATCATCTTGCAACACCCCCTGGTTAAAAATGAGACCGTTCAAATCGTCCTAGATGAAATGTAAAAATATAAATCCTGATTATCTGGTGGTGCTTATCTGCCGGGTCCTTATTTCTCATGAATGCCATCATCTCAGCTAAATATTGGAAAAAGGACATGCTACACAGAAAATGAATGATAAGAAAGAAAGAAAGTAGGGGAAATATAGAGAGGGGAGAGCGTGCGGAAGCGATAACGATAATCTGTTTCAATCGAACATAATGAAAAGATGAAAAGAAGGAAAGAAGGTAAAAAACAGTGAGAAAGAATTAAAATCTGCCAGTAAAGAGAGTTAAAACAAGATTAATATACTTTTAACATATTGAACTATTTAGCAATAACTCTTAACTAAACATATCAAACGTTGTAATAATTAAATTATCATACTGTGTTATATCCACAGGTCCTGCTAGTTATTATTATTATTATTATTATTATTATTATTATTATATATATATGTGTGTGTGTGTGTGTGTGTGTATTTGGGCAGCATTCTTTCATTTATACATGTAGAATTAAACAAAAGACACATCTCCTGTTTAACAATTTTATTTTTGATCTTTTCGAGTTTTCTGGCCAACTTTTTAATATTTGGGTGGAATTCGTGGATAAGTCCACCAAAGTTCAGGTCCCGAGTACTTTCGGCACTTCGAAGTGCCATCATCAGGGGTGTGTTCCAGTATTAATTTCCAATGGAGTACACACATTTTAAAATGCCTATAACACCTTTCTCATCAATTCTTCTCCTTCCAGCCTCCACATTAATATAATTTTTTTTTTAAATTAAAAAAAAACAAAAAACAAACTGGAACACATCATCCCAGATGATTGCACTTCGAAGTACCGAAAGTACTCGGGACCTGAACTTTGGTGGACTTATTCACGAATTCCACCCAAATATTAAAAAGTTGGCCAGAAAACTCGAAAAGATCAAAAATAAAATTGTTAAACAGGAGATGTGTCTTTTGTTTTGATTCTACATGTATAAATGAAAAGAATGCTGCCCAAACACACACACACACACACACACACACACACACACACACACACAACACATATATATATATATATATATATATATTGATGGATGGAAACACAGACAAAATCTAAATTAAGCCACTGAACCTGACCTTTAAGGGGGGGGGCGAATCAATCCAACAAGGTCAAGACAAATGAGTGCCACATATTAACCAGCCACATTAGGAAAAATAGATAAGGAAATTTGATTAAAAAAAAACGAGAATTAAGTAGACAAACCTAAGCGCCAACTCAAAAGGAAAAAGACCTCTAAGAAAGGAGCCAGCATAGCATCAAAGCACTACCAACCCAAAAGGGTTAACTGGAAGTGAAATGCGATATCATCCCTGGGAACAGAGAAAGATGTATAAATGCAAGCTGAATTTAATTATTTGCCAGTTTGAATAAAGAAAGTGATCTGAAGAAACGCGTAGGGTCTCAGATACCGACGGATGGAAATGGACCATAATCGATATATACCCGGTCTTTAAGGCTTTTTTTCTTTACAAATTACTTTGCTCTGTTTATAAAAATTAAACATTGAGCTCTCAAATGTGACCTGAACTTTGCAGCGCCCAACTTGGAGGAAAAGACCATTTATGATCATCCTAATAGCAAAAAACTTGGTACCCCACCAAAGAATATATATATATATATATTAATAAGTCATCCACAGACACGTGTTTCGGCGTTTCACACCTCTTCAGTGTGGCTAGACACAACAATCCTTGGGTAGGGTCGAACTTAGACAGACCGCATGGTAGTCCGATATCTTATCCCCTCGCCCACTGATGAGGGGACTGATGTTTTTAAACTATTAAGCACATAGGAATGTATTTTACAGTCACTGAGAGATCAAATTTCCGGAGAAATGATCATTGCTTATTTGCTTAGTGGTGAGAGTTAATTTAAATTACCAATTAGAGAGCTCATTATGGAAATGCATTAGATCAAAGATTACTCATTATATATATATATATATATATTATATATATATATATATATATATGATGGACTCTCCTGTCGATCAACGTATGAGTGTTCATACAATGAACATCCACACAGTGATTTGTTTATAGTGGTGAAGGCTTGTGTTGGACCATCCACACTTTTTTGGCACAGTCAATAGGAAAGAATTGGTGCATCAAGGGTTGCCACAAACCCAATCAACGACCGACCTCAGGAATTTTTAATTCAGAGTTATCCCTCTCCTAGACTGGTTACCTACCCAAGTCTGCCCTACTATTTAGCCCATAGCTGGAGGGAATTTTGGATTCAGAGTTATCCCTCTCCTAGACTGGTATATATATATATATATATATATATATATATATATATATATATATATATATTAAACATTTTTTGTAAAAAACAAGTGTTCCAAAAATAAGATGAATTTATTTATCGACGCTTAAACGTTTCGGTTTCTTTAAACCTTCATCAGGATGTATTATGAGGTAAAGAAATTGATGGATGTTTTATAGATGACAGGAGATTAAAAAAATCTTTATATAAAATTTGTTGTTGTTGTGTAATTGTATTTGTTCAGCGTTATATTCTTAAAAGATTTAAAATATTATTTAATATAATGCTGAACAAATACAGTTACACAACAAAAACATTTTTATAAAGATTTGTTTATCTCCTGTCATCTATAAAACATCTTGTCTTTTCAAATTTCTTAATATTGTCGGATTTATTTCCATATTTACTCATATATATATATATATATATATATATATATATTGGATTCTAGCCATTTTAGCTAGACTGGTGACTTTTTCTTTTTTTTTTTCTTTTTTTTTTTTTAAATATATCCCTGTAAGATGAAAATAATTTAGGCGCAAAATAATGAAATTTAAAAGTATTACAACAACCAAATACACCAGAATTTAAGATAAATTAAGAGACACTTAGCTGGCTATAAGTCTCCGTCATGGCACGGCAATGTCATTTCAACTTTTACTGACTTGTTTTCAAACAACCAGTGCTTTAATAGTGAGAGAGGGTGGGGGGGATTGGTTTGGATTCTAGCCATTTTAGCTAGACTGGTGACTTTTTCTTTTTTTTTTTTTTTTTTTTTTTTTAAATATATCCCTGTAAAGATGAAAATAATTTAGGCGCAAAATAATGAAATTTAAGAAGTATCACAACAACCAAATACACCAGAATTTAAGATAAATTAAGAGACACTTAGCTGGCTATAAGTCTCCGTCATGGCACGGCAATGTCATGCCGTGCCATGACGGAGACTTATAGCCAGCTAAGTGTCTCTTAATTTATCTTAAATTCTGGTGTATTCGGTTTGTTGTAAAATATTCGCATCTACTTAATAAGCTTTTGCTTTTCTAATAGAAAAAGGTACCTGTGGACTTTAACTAACTAAAACTTAGGAAAATCTAAAAAAAAATTTTTTTTTTTTTTTACGGTGTGGTGGACCCGTAGATCTCGTCAGATCATCCACCTGCGTTCCCCAAAGTCTCCCAGTCATCTTGCCTCGGCTTGTCACTGATACTTGACTTTGGGGAAGGAGAGCATGCGGTGCGTGTCGCACAAGCGCACAACATGTAAAACAAAAACATGTGCAGATATTTCTACAAGTCCAGAGTGATGGAGGGATGTGAGGTGTGCAGGCCTGACGGGATGGAAGCATGCAGATTTGAATCTACATACGGCGTGATTCGTGACCTACTTAACGTCACCGCCTTGGCGAGGTTGTGGGCGAATGAGTAGCCCCTTGGTTAACACTGTTCACCCAGTCACTTGGGAGGTGTCTATAAAAGCTGGCCTAAACAAATGCCGATTCACCTATCAAGCTCTTCAGAAACCAACATTTCGACGGTTATCCACATTAGCTGGGCGAAAACTAGAAAATAACAACACAAAACAAGGCTAAGAACAGCCACTTGGAATGTCTGGACACCTCCCGATCTTGAGAGGGAAGTATCTCGATAAGGGGCAGACAGATGCTCTTGCGGAAATCAGCTTTAGCTATAAGAAGTTTGAGGTAAGTTGACTCGAGCCCTCCATTCTGAAGCGACACATGACGGACACCATGGAAACATTTCCTACATTGAAGTCTGACCTGTGTGGCAGCGCCTGTATGTCGAGGATTTCATATGTGTGATAGGGTACATAAAAACAAGCTGGATCCGTGGGCCATCTGCATGCTCACAACTGCTCACATCTGGACTACTTGTAGAAATGGCCTTATTCTGTCAAGAAGCGGCAATCACACACATATATATATATATATGAATCTCTGTTTTCATCACGTGTTGTTGTTACTAGCTGTACTTGAGGCCCTTATCAGCAAATTCCTTCCTGCTATTTGTCTACAAAATAAATTTTATTCCCTCTCCCTTTTTTAGTCCTACCGTTCTTAATCTAACCAATAACAACAACAACAACACGTAAAGAAAGCAGAGATTCACACAACACACACACACACACACACACACAAACACACACTCACGAACACACATGTCTATATATATATATATATATATATATATATATATATATATGTATATGTGTGTGTGTGTGTGTGTGTGTGTGTGGTGTGAGAGAGAGAGAGAGAGAGAGAGAGAGAGAGAGAGAGTTTGGGTAGAAGATAGAGAGGGGATAGAAATACAGAGTAAAGGAGTAAAGACAGAATACAGAAGAGAGAGAAAACGAAATAGTAAGGAAGGAGAGAAAGATAAAGAAAGAGGGAGAGAGAGAGAGAGAGAGAGAGAGAGAGAGAGGAGAGAGAGAGAGAGAGAGAGCTAATCATGAAGAAGAGAGGGCTTCAGAAAGTGAGAAAGAATAACAGATAGAGAGAGAGTGAGAGAGAGAGACAGAGACAGAGACAGAGACAGAGAGAGACAGAGGGGAGAGAGAGAGAGAGAGAGAGAGAGACAGACAGACAGACAGAGAGAGACAGAGAGAGACAGAGGGGGGAGAGAGAGAGAGAGAGAGAGTGTGTGTGTTGTGTACCACAGAGATATAACGTAACTATTGTGTTATCAAAAAAAAAAAAAAAGTAAGTTAAAACAATATATATATATTTCGTGATACCAAACTTTTTAAATTCACCGGCAAGCAAAAAAAAAAAAAAAAAAAAGGACAGAAAAAAAAAAAGTAATAAAAATTGATTCTCTTTTTGCATGACAACATTGGAAGACATTTATAAATGTGGAAATATCCATTAAATAGAATTTCGAAAAATAAAAAAAATAAAAAAAATTTTAAAATTAAAAAAAAACCCCCCCCCCCAAAAAAAAACGACGATAAACTCTTGGTGTTCAATTACCAAAAAGAAACCATTAAATTAACAGCGCCCTCTACACACGCATGGTTCGATTTCGCTTGGTTGGTTGGTTGGTTGGTTTATCTTAACAGCATGTCAACACATTGGGTCATTTTATATCGAAGACGTTTTGTTTTATTAATTGGTGCTATTCGCAGAATTCCGTCCCGGTCCCTTGTCTTAAAAAACGCTAGGTGATGATAGCTAAAAAAAAAAAAAAACAACCCTCGCGGTGCCTGCTGAAGCGCTTAAGGCGTTTTTTCCAAAAAAGTTAACGCGATATTTTACCACCTCCATTCTTTTTTCGACAAGTAAATGTGAATATTTTAACCTTCCCTCTCTTTAAAATATTTTAAGGGAGGGGGCTAAATATTTACATTTTCTTATTGATAAAAATATGGCTTACTTTTAATGCCTTCAAACCACTAAAAAAACAACAAAACGATTAAAACGCCTTCAATCCGATAAAAAAATCTTTTTTTGATATTTTCATTTTATTTTCATTTTTTTTTTGACAATCAATTACAAATAAAAAATCAAAACATTTTTTTCGGTATCTTTATTTTATTTAGGGAAGGTTGTTTTTTGAGCTATCATCGCCTAGCGTTTTTTTAAGGCAGGAGGCCGGGACGGAACTCTGCAAATAGCACCTATTCATTTTTAACACATATAAAAAAACTCCAACATTTTGGGGAATTCATTTTGTACTATTAAACCTATAGATGGGGCCCCAAACAGATACTATCACTCCAGGCCAGAGTGAACATTTCAGCAAGAGTTCCAGAACCGGAACCTCCCCCATCAGATAGAGTTTAATGTCATACCCAAGACATTAAGACCCTCAGACACCACCTTCTATCACATATATAATAAAAAGGGTTAGGGTTTGCCTTAAGGGCAATAGTGTTCAGACAATCATATAGGTGCTAGGGTTTGTTGTGTCCAGCCGATTGTTCGGAGGGGGGGTCTCTCCGACCGCCTGTCTAGCCTAAGTAAGTACCAAAGTGGAGTGTTGCATGTCATGGACTACTCAGCCAATAGGGTTCCATCCTTAAGCATTATGGGTCGCAACCCACGGCCAACAGGTGGCCCCATTGGGGGGGGGGGATTTTACCCCCCTGCAGAAGTGCAGTCAGTATATTCTAAAGCCTCAGGCGACGCGGCTTTTCGTTCGGTAAGGCGGCATATCAACACCTCATGGGTCATTTAATGCCAGAATTTGTTTCATTAATGAAAGTTTGATTATTTTGTTTTTTAAAAGTTTGCAGAGAGGCCTATTATCAGTATCAACCGAACAGCGAGGGAGTCTATCACCTTTTCGCTAGCGCTAGGTCAGGAAGACTGAATTGCTTAGGTAGAACGCTACACCTAACGCCAACTTCGACACGGCTCTGTTTTCAGGGGTTGAAAATCTTTAATCAATGTGTGTGTGTGTGTGTGTGTGAATGAGTTATGGACAAAAGCAAAGACCATGAAGATTCAATTATTGGAATTTTTGGTTTTGTATTGAATAAGCCTATGTCTGTTCAAGTGTTGCATAATTGATGGTTATACTATCAATTATGCACGGTTACTGTTGAGAATTTATTTGAATTCGAAATAACAGCTAACTGTTAACAACGGTGTAAAATAGAGATTTTGATTGACGTCTCTTAATATTTTGTTACCTCACTTCCTGTTTGTTATTTAGACTCCAGTGAAAGACCATCAGCTAACGCTGGTGTGAAAAACTCACAAGGAGTGAGGTAATAATAATGATAATAATTGTAACGCGGCCTGCAGCAGATGCACTGGCCACTGCGCAAAGAGAACGGTGACGGCGATACTTATTTTCAGCAAGGGAACTTGACACGGCTGGCTTTTGTTCACCAGCACAACTTTTTAGCAGTTCGCGCTCAGCGTCCTTTTTCCTCTTTCTGTCTACGGTGGTAGAGGAGAGGATGTTAATGGACACGGACGTCAGGGGGCACGCGTCACCGTCATGGTCAATTGACTTGAGTTAACGGATTAACTTTCTGTTTGGCTATCGTCTTGACTTGGGGTACTGTTATTTGTTTTGTTTTGTTCATTCATAAAACTTTTCGTAGTGACAACACGTAGTAAAACAAAAGCTTTGTTTTTCAACGAATTTATTATCTCGGTGGTTTCTTTTTTCGAGAAAGAGAGGAGAATCTTATTGTATCTTTCATTAAGTTAGGCTCAATTAACCTGCTGTCTTCGGCTATAATTAATAGCCAATAAGTCCAAAATCCTAAGTTCGATCCTCCCAGCTTGACCCCCCTTCCCGTTCAACTGACTCCAGACTTCTCAGGGCAGGTGCTTAAATACTTTTTGGTTTAGAACTTTCCAGAAAATTCCATAACCTTCTTCAAAATTCTAGAACCCCCGAACACGTGTTCAATCTCGTGTTCAATACCTAAAACATCTGGTGAGCCAGATCAAATAATCTGACCCCTTACAGTCGCTATTGAGTCTCGTTTTTTGGTGAAATTATTTATACAGTTAAACTTTTGTTTATAAACAAAAAACATAAAATCCTAAGTTGGATCCAATGTCTTTGTTTATTCCTAGCTAGTAATGAGAATTTAATTATCTCCCTTGGATTGCCGGGGTAACCTGTTTAACCCTCAGCTATCCTCGGATATCATATTTTTTCAGGTTTTGAAACACCTGCATAGTCAATATCCAAACACATTACATAATCCTGGAGACCTGAGGAGACTTGTTGTCACTCAGACTCCAGTGAAAGACCATCAGCTTATGCTGGGGTGAAAAATTCACAAGGAGTAAAATAATAATATGACGCGATTGATTAATCCAATTGTTAATTGTGATGTACATTGTCTGTGGTGCAGTTCAAGTTCTTTGTGTGGACGGATGACTGGAGATTTTGTTCATAAACAAGGATCTTAAAATGTTGCATAATTGATGGATATACTATCAAATATGCACGGCTAGTGTAGAAAAATTATTTGAATACATATCTAACCGTTAGAAACAGTTACAGAGATTTTGAGGGACGTCTCTTAACCTTATTGTGACCTCCGCTTCCTGTTTTGCCTGGTAAACGTGAGATAGTTTACTTAGTTAGTTTCTAATTAGCCGCAGAAGAATGAAGAAACGTTTAGCTGGGCTATCGGACGGCTATATGGCACAAAGTTGAGGTTTTTTAAATTGCTTATTTTTTCATTTTTATGGGATAATTGCTGTGGTTAAATCGTTGAGCTTATAGACTTATAATATTTTTATATATATTTTTTCGGTCAATTTCGATCGCTGTTTGGTCAGTAACGCTGTTTAAAATCAGTTTTTACAAAATAAACTGTAACATTCGCGATTGCAAAAAAAAAAAAAAAAAAAAAAAAATACCAAAAATCAGGGAATTATCCGATTTTAATTAAATTTTCAGTATTAATTTATCAATTAATGAATTTTATAATGCATCAGTTATTTTATTTCAAAACTTTAATTTAGTATTTTTGCTATGATAAATTAATACATAAAATTCATTAAAAATATGAGCAACAAATTTTAAAGTTTAAAATGTCATATTATTAGATTCTAAAAAAAAATATTTTTAATAACTACTGTACTTTAGTATCAATCACCCATATTTTTTGATCGATAACTGTATTGGAAATTTATTGGAAATTAGAAATTGACCTCCGTTTCCTGTTTTGCCTGGTAAGCGTGAGATAGTTTACTTAGATAGTCAGGTTCTAGTTAGCCGCAGAAGAATGAAGAAACGTATAGCTGGGCTATCGGACGGTTATACGGCACAAGGTTGAGGTTTTTTAAATTGCTCATTTTATCACTTTTATGGGATAATTGCTGTAGTTGAATCGTTGAGCTTATAGACTTGTATTGTATTGATATTCAATTGGGTCAGGGGCAAATAGGTTTGACAGGTAAGCAAGAGTTATGTACTATCGACTTTTTAAGATTAAGTGGAGGGACAGCAATTAAAATCAAGGTCTGTGTAGTTGTTAGTGAGCTTAGTGTGTAAGAATGTGGAGATTAGGTTGTTATAAGTTTATTGGCATTTCAGTCTCGGAAGACTATAAAATAGATTTTGTGCCTCAGAAGTTACAGCGCCTCCTGTGACTGTAAAGTCCAATGTTAGAAAAACATTCTCGACCACAGATGTCGTATGTGAAGGCTGCCCCTGAAGATGTTGATGTGCCGGTGTCTATTTGCCACTGCTTTCTTCTGGAACTCTTGGCTTCATGGTGTTGCGCCAGGGTGGCCTCAGATATAGACAGTCCTCTACAGAGAGACTGCCGCCACCGAAGGCGGTCCTGAGCTAATTTCTTTTGTTATCAGCACCCTCATGTTTTGTTATCAGCACCCTCATGTATGGAAGTGAAACATGGACCCTGTACTCCCACCAAGAGCGGCGGCTAAATGGCTTTTACCTTCGCTGCCTTAGGCGTATACTGGGCATCACCTGGAGGGACAGGATCAGAAACACAGCAGTTTTAGAGAGAGCTCAACTCCCTAGCTTGTATTCTCTACTAAGACAGCGTCGTCTCCAATGGCTGGGTCATGTCCACCGAATGGCTGTTATGAATACTTACAAGTATACAAAAAGTAAAAGTAAAGTCGGTATCAGCCACTCAGCGAGGGAGTCTATCCCCTTTTCAATAGCGCTAGACCAAGGAGATTGTTTTTAGCATCTGAGGTGGAGCGCCACAACTACCATCAGCTCCTTACTTTACCGCACAGATCCCTGTGCTACACATACGCTGAGTTGGCGAGGACCGGTATCGAACTAGGAACCTTGTGGTTTCTAGCCAAGTATATAAAAGATGACACTAGTTTAAATTCAGTTCAGAATTGCTTGTTGAGTTCCAGTGAAAAATGTATTCGTTTCTTTTACAAAGAAGTTAAGAATTGTTATGAATAACCGTGAAGAGTTCCACAAATCAAATGATTTTTAATTATTGAATTGTATTATTTAATCAGTAAAAATCACAAACTAAATTTTGTACTTTTCCTTATTGTAAACATATTAAAGTGTATGCGTGATATCAATGCTCAGTGATATATTTTTCTGAATTATAAGTCGATACATACATACCAAAACAGCCTTTACTCCTTTATATATATACTAGAAGTGATTACCCGACATCGCCTGTGTAGAGGGGGGATTTTGACAAAGTTAGTCTCGCAGATTCATGATTAATTATCAAGAGTGAGATCCTCGCCGATTGCTCCATAAAAATCTCCACGGAAATATATAACAATATAGTAAGATATTTCCATTCAATGATTTACAATTCTTTTAAAGAAATAAGATATAAATGATGCAATTAATTCAATCAATCAATATCATATTTCAAAGTGAAAAAAAAAACAACAACCAAAAACAAAACAAAAACATAAAAAAAGCAAAAGATAAACAAAATAACATGCAAATGACTTTCCCTTCTGTTACTTTTCAAATTTGAATTTTTAAACATAAATCAAATCCACATAATTTTTGCTCACAAACCAAGCCCTGGTGATATTTAATGTGTATGTATATTTACTTTGTCATTAATTGTTTTATTTTCGAAGTTTCCTCTTGACATGCATATACACACAACTGCCCTTTATATATATATATATATATATATATATGAACATTATGAACTTTAGACAATTCTAACTGAAATTCGATCTAATATCGAAAGTCGAAAGAAAGTTACGGTATAACCACACTGATGAAAGGTGAAACCTCGAAACACGTGTCTGTGGATTATTTATTTATTATATATATACTCCCACTTTGGTTGAGTTCTCTGAATAGGGATTTAATTGCAGATTCACCGTTCTGGTGTCTAGCTAACCCTCGCGTTTGTTTACAAACGTTTGAGGACTCTAGTGAATTTCATTTCCGCTTAGAAATGTAGCGATTAAATATTCTCCTATATTTGACATCTGCCTCTGGCCGTACGGGTTAAAGGCTTGGCGAACGAAAGTTTATTCGGGTCTCAAACCAAGCCAGGGGTAGCTGTTACGGTATAGCCACACTGATGAAAGGTGAAACCTCGAAACACGTGTCTGTGGATTACTTATTTATTATATATATATATATATATATATATATATATATATATATAAGTAAAAATATAACAGAAGACTCAGATTTCTTTGCATTATAGCCTATTTCAGGAAGCTTAGACAATGTGTCTAACATCCCCAACTCATCAGATGCGAATGGGGGTGTTAGACAATTTGTCTAAGCTTCATGAAATAGGCTATAATGCAAAGAAATCTGAGTCTTCTGTTATATTTTTACTTATAAATTTGCTCTGCGACTCTAACAATAAGAGCACACATTGAGCTCTATAAACTGCGACACGTTTTAAAAAACTCCTAGGTCGTAAGGGAGATTTCTTCTACGGATTTTTGGATTATATATATATATATATATATATAAAAGTCGTCGGGGCGGCCTAATGTCGATATCAGCCAATCAGCGAGGGAGTCTATCCCCTTTTCACTAGCGCTAGACCAAGGAGATTGTTTTTAGCATCTGAGGTGGAGCGCCACACCTACCATCAGCTCCTTACTTTACCGCACAGATCCCTGTGCTACTCATAACGCTGAGTTGCGATGATGACCAGTATCGAACTAGGAACCTTGAGATTTCTAGCCGAAACGCTCTACCAACTGAGCTAACCCGGCCCATATATATATATATATATATATATATATATATATATATATATATATATATATATATATATATATATATATATATATATATATATATATATATATATATATATATATATATATATATATATATATATATATATATATATATATATATATATATATATATATATATATATATATATATATATATATATATATATATATATATATATATATATATATATATATATATATATATATATATATATATATATATATATATATATATATATATATATATATATATATATATATATATTATATATATATATATATATATATATATAATATATAATATATATAATATATATATATATATATATATATATATAATCCAAAAGGTCAGAAAAAAATATTCTTATTTAAAAAACCTGTCACAGTTTGAGAGCTCAATGTGTGCTCTTAATGTTAGAGTCACACAGCAAATATATAAGTAAAGAAATAACAAAAGACTTAGAGATTTAGCTTTATAGTCTATTTCAGGGAGCTTAGACAGTGTCTAACTCTCCCGACTCATCAGATGCGAATGATGAATTTCTGTATTACTTTAAAGGCATTTTGAAAACCGATTTTTATTTTTTATTTTTTTATTTTATTTTTAAAATTTTTAAAATTTTTTTTATAGTCCTGTGATATGAATTCTAAACGAAATCCTTGATTGCAAAAAAAAAAAAAAAATTTTATAAAATTTAAAAAATAAAAAAATAAAAATCTGTTTTCAAATGCCTTTAAAGTAATAAAGAATTCATCATTCGCATCTGATGAGTCGGGAGAGTTAGACAATTTGTCTAAGCTCCCTGAAATAGACTATAAAGCTAAATCTCTAAGTCTTTTGTTATTTCTTTACTTATATATATATATATATATATATATATATATATATACTAGTAAACGTGTGCATGTGACATAAAGATAAACATTGCTGATTGTTGAATGTAGAGGTATGTTTGTTGAGAATGAAGTATTTAGTTCAGTCCTATAAACTGTGTTATTTTCTTTTTCTCTTTCCATCTTTTAAACATCTACATATACGTTCAGTTAATTTTAGCTGAAGTGAGAGTATTGATTTTTTAAAAAATGTTGACAGAAGATGGTAATGAAATTTGATATCATTGTTCGAAAATCTATCGACGTATTCTCGCGTGGCTCTATCATTGCGAGATTTGGTCTTTTATTTTTTATTTTTTTTTATTTTTTTTTTGTGTAAACGTAACCTGGCATGTAAAAAAGGATTACGTTTTTATATACGTGGAGGCAACGAGTACTTTTTTTGGTGGCTTCATCTCAAGGAACAGTTTTCATCTTTTTGTATATTTCTTTCTTTCTTTCTTTCTTTTCTTTTCGCATGTTTTTTCTCTCTTCTGCTTCTTTTTTTATATTTCTTTCTTTCTTTCTTTCTTTCTGTGTTCTTGTTCTTGTTTCTTTCTTTCTTTCTTTCCTTCTTCTTTCTTTCTTTCTTTTTGCATTGTTTCTCTTTCCGCTTCTTTTTTATATTTCTTTCTTTCTTTCTTTCTTTGTGTTTCTTGTTATTGTTTGTTTTTCTCTCTTTCTTTCTTTCTTTCTTTCTTTCTTTCTTTTCGCATGGTTTTTCTCTCTTCTGCTTCTTTTTTTGTATTTCTTTCTTTCTTTCTTTCTTTCTTTCTTTCGGTGTTCTTGTTCTTGTTTTCTTTCTTTCTTTCTTTCTTTTTGCATTGTTTTCTCTTCCTCTTCTTTTTCGTACTTCTTTCTTTCTTTCTTTCCATCTTTTTCTTTCTTTCTTTTCGCATTGTTTTTCTCTCTTCTGCTTCTTTTTCATATTTCTTTCTTCCTTTCTTTCTTTCTTTCTTTCTTTCTTTGTTTCTGTGTTCTTCCTATCTTTTTAATCTTCTTTTTCATCTTTTTTCTTTTTCTTTCATTGTTCTATTTCATTTTTCTTTCTTTCTTTTCTTCTTTCTTTTTTCATTCATTTATTTATTCTTTTTTCATTCCTTTTCCCTTTCTTTCATTCTATCTTTCTTTCGTTCTTTTTTCGTTCTTTTTTCTTTCTTTCTGTCTCTTCTTTTTCATTCCTTCTTCCTTTCTTTCTTCCATTTCTTTATCTAACTTTTTCTACACTCCACCATGTTCCTGCCTTTTCTTAATTTTTTTCTGTCTCCAAATGTTTCTTTTCATTTAGTTTCTTTCTTTCTTTCCTCACTCCTTCTTCTTTCTTTCTTTCTTTCTTCCTTCTTTCTTTCTTTTCTTTTCTCTTCGTTTCTTTCATTCTTTCTTTCTTTCTTTCTTTTCTTTTCTCTTCGTTTCTTTCATTCTTTCTTTCGCCCTTCGTTCCTTCGTTCCTTCGTTTCTTTCTTTCTTTCTTTCTTTCTTTTCCCTTTCTTTCTTTCTTTCTTTCTTTCTTTCTCCCTTCCTTTTCTTTCATTCTTTCTTTCTTTCTTTCTTTCTTTCTCCCGTCGTTCCTTTCTTTCTTTCTTTCCCCTTTTTTCTTTCTTTCATTTTTCCTTTCTTTCTTTCTTTCTTTTCTTTTCCCCCTTCCTTTCTTTTCATCATTCTTTTTCCTTCCTTTTTTTCTTTCTTTCTTTCTTTCCCTTCGTTCCTTCTTTCTTTTTCTTTTCCCTTCCTTTCTTTCATTTCATTCTTTCTTTCTTTCCTTTTTCCTCTCCTTTCTTTCGCCCTTCGTTCCTTTCTTTTCTTTCTTTCTTTCTTCTTTCTTTCTTTCTTTTTCTCATTCGTTTATCAACTCCCCTTCCCCCTACTTCGCCCCTTTCCTGTCCTTTTTCCATTTCTTTTTTCTTCTCTCTACAAAAAATCAAAAAAAAAATATTTTTTCTAATTGCGCCTCATAATTGATATTTTCTTACTCACAAATGCACAGTCACTGGTGTGCATGTGGCGCGTTGGCGTTACCACACACATATATACACCGTGTCTACAATTGCGTGACGTGGGTGTGCAGTGAATCGCGTAGTATGGTGCGCATTGCGTAAATCTGCGATCGCTTGCAGTGATTATTTTTTTTTTGTGCATATTTTATTGTGCATTATGTTTCCTATGAGCGCATTTTCTGCAATAATTTCTATCTTTGGAAAAGAATAAATCTTTTTTACTTTTTTCTCCCTCTCCCTCCCCCCCACCCCCCCTTTGCCCCGCACTTCGACGCCAAAAAATATTTTTATCCGGGCAAAAGAAAAAAAAAAACGAAGAGGAGAAATAATGTGAATCGATTTTCAAAAGGATTTTCTTTAGTTTCTTAAATAAAAATCTTTTCCACAACTAAACAACCCACATTTATATCACAAAATGTTTTTTTTTTCTATTTAAAGAAAATAATTGTTTTCATTAGTTTCAAGATAAACTGATATAAATCTATTAACATCCTTCCAGTTTCTATCTATTCTATCTATCTATCTAATCTAATCTATCTAAACCTACGGTCTCAGTCTATTCTATCTATCTGTCTATCTATCTATCTATCTCATCTATTCTTATTCTATCTATTTATCTATCTGATCTATTTTCAGAGTCATTCTTTATCTATCTAATCTATTTATATATATCTAATCTTCATATCTATCATCAATCCAATCTATCTAATCACTTCATATCTATCTCTTCATATCTATCTATCTATCGATCTATCTATCATCTATCCATCCCACCCATCTACATCATATCTATCTATTCTATTTTTATATTTACCTTATTCTTCCTATCTATCTATCTATTTTCATTCTTGCAATCTAACTTCCTCTGATAATATCTATCGCTGTCTAATCATCTAATTTGATCAATCCATTATCCTTCTATCTATGATAACCATTATAATACTCTCTCTTCCTTCCTATCTATCTATCTCTTCAATATCTATCTATCTATATCTATCTATCTATCTATCTGTTCTATCTATCTATTTACAATCCATTTATCGTCTATCTATTCTACTATATAACAGACGCCCAAAAGTAAATAGCCAATTACACCCTCAAAAAAACAAAAAAACAAAAACACAACAAAAAGCAACCCCAACAAACAAAAAGCAAATGTTGAGCACTAAATGTTCCCCCCTCAGTTCTTTTGGTTGCAATCTTTAATTTTTAGTGACATGCTTTCAAAAAAAACCATTTCTCTCTCCACGGGAATGGAATCCCTTGAAAAAGAAGACACAAAAAACCAAAACAAAAATGAAATTGATTTTTGTTTTTTTCCACTTTTATTTCTCTTCCTCTTAGAGTTTCCTTTTATTTCCAGATGCTTCTGGGAGGGTGTCCAGTTTTCATTTATGGCTTTTTCCTTTTTTTTCTTCCCTCATTTCTTTTTGTCTATTCTTGTTTCAACTTTCTTCGTTTCATCCGCCTCCTCGCTGTCTCTCTCTCTGTCTCTCATTATCTCTTCCTTCCTAGATGTCTGTCCGGTCTCCTTTCTCTCTTTTCTCATTTCTCTCCCGCCTGTCTGTCTTCCTCCCTTATACTCTCTTTTCTCGTTTTCTCTTCCTTCAGTCCCGTCTATCTGTCTGTCTCCCTTTTTCATTTCACTTCCTGCCTGTCTGTTCCTGTCTGTCTCCCTTTCTAATTTCTCTTCCTGTCTGCTGTCTGTCCTTCTCGGTCTCCCTCTTTCTCCATTCCTCTTCCTGTCTGTCCGTCTGTCCGTCTGTCTCCCTTTTTTCATTTCTCTTCCTGTCTGTCGGTCTGTCTGTCAGTCTCTCTCCCCTCTTTCTCATTTTTCATCTTCCTTGTTATCCGATCTGTCTCTGTCTCCCTTTCTCAGGTCTCTTCCTAGTCATCTGTCCTCTCTCTCGCCTTCCTCTTTTCTCACACACTGTTTCTTTCTGCTTCATTTAATCTTTGTTTTTTCTTTTAAACGTTTTCCTCTTTTATCCGTTTATTCTCGCAATATTTCCCTTTTTCTGTAACTTTCTTTTTTTTAATCTCTTTTTTTCTTTCTTTGAGTTTTTATCTTTTCTTGTTCTTTATTTTTACACTAATGCTTTTGCCCCTTTTCTTTTTCCAAATTCTTTTTTCTTTCTCTTCTTTCCTTTTATTTCACCCCATTTCTTTCTTGTTTTCTTTCTTCCTTCTGTTATTTCTTTCTTTCTGTCCTTTTCCCCATTTTCTTTCTTTTCTTCATCTTTCTTTTATTTCTCTCTCTCACTTTTCTTTTTTTTGTTTCTTTGTTCTCCTTCTTAATGTTACTTCTTTAGTTGTTTCGTTCGTTTCGTCTCTCTTTCTTTTCCATTTTCTTTTTCTTTCTTTCTTTCTTCTTCATGTTCTTTCGCTCTCTCCCTCTCCTCTTCTACTCTCTTCTCTCTCTTTCTTCTTCCTTTTTTGTTTCTAGTTGATTTGTTCCTTTCTTTCTATTTAGTAGTTTCTTTCCGTTTTTTCTCGTCTTATCTATTTCCACTTTTCTTTTTTCTCTTTTCTTTTTTCTTTCTTTCTTTCTTCTTTTGTATTTTCTTTTTCTTTCTTTCGCCTTCCTTCCTTCCTTTGCCTTTTTCTTTACTCCCTTTTTCTTTTCCATTCCTTTTCTTTCTTTAATTTCCTTATTCATCTTGCTTTCTTTCCTTCCTTTTTCTTTCTTTCTTTCTTTTTTCTTTTTCCTTTTTCTTCCCTTCCTTTCTTTTTTCGTTCTTTCTTTCATTCATATTATTCTTTCTTCTTTCCTTTTTTCTTTCTTTCTGTCTTTTCTTTCTTTTCTTTTTCTTATTCCCGCCTTCTTTCTTTCTTTTCTTTCTTTCAACTATTGCAAAGAATACCATCTATGTTACCTCCCACCTCCCTCACCCACTTCCCCGACATGTCATCTTTCTCCCGCCTTTTTCTGAAATTCCTTTTTTCTATCCTCTTCTCCATCTTTTCTGCAAAGGCGTCAGGACTTGGATCTCTCAGCCCCAGAAAAGACATTTTCTATCACGCTTCTCTTTTTTTTCGATTGGCCTTAACAGATACTACACATGTGCATCGTGTCGACTGTGTGTGTGTGTGTTGATCATGTGCATATGTATTAATGTGTGTGAGTCCTGTTGTATACTGAGTATTTAGATTTGTATGTTTATTTGGAATTGAAATAGATAAAATATAAAAGTACATTATAAATAAAAACATATAGAAAGAATTTTTTTAAATGTAAAGATAAGAGAATAAGATATAAAATATTTTGTTTGTTATTTGAAATTAATTGCATAATAAATGGAATTTACAATGTTTTAATAAGTATAAAAAAAAGAACAAAAAAAAAAAAAAAAAAAAAAAAATATAATATTATATTATATGGAGATAAATATGAAAATTAAATATGAAAATATTAAGAAAATATTGAAAAAAAAAGTGTTGTAAAAAAATGAGATGAATTTATTTATAGAAGATAATAAAAGTTTTGTATTAATTAAAATAATAAGATTGTATTAAGGGAGTGAAAATTTAATTAATAATAATATATATATATATAGGGATGGTTTTAGATAAGTTGTGTTTAAGGTATGGATAGGAAACAAAAGGTTTAGGGATTAAATGAAGAATAGAAAAAGAATATGTTATAAAGGGATATGAGGTATAAGTGAGGAGTAGATTGGTAGGTGTGGTGATAAAATAAGAATAATAAAAAATAGTGATTTGTATAGAAGATAGTGAAAGGGGAAAGGAATTAAATAGATGTGAGTGGATTGATAAAGAATTTAGGAAATAAGAAGGAAGAAATTAGTTTTATATATATATATATATAATATGATAATTATTCTATTAATATACAAGTATTTAGGAGGGAATAAAGTAAGTAATAAAAAAGAAAGAGAGAGAGAGAAGAGAGATGGAGAGAGAGAGATGAGATGAGAGAAGAGAGATAGAGAAGAGAGACGAGAGAGAATAGATAGGGGAGATTTATAAAGATGTAATATATAGATATATAGATAGATAGATAGTAAATGGGCAGTATATAGAATAAAAGAAGAAATATGATAGAGTGTAAAGAAAAAAAATATTGGATTGGGGAAGTGGTATGCATTGAACAAAAGTAAATGAAAATAAATTAGATTAGGTAGTAGGAGAAAAAATTAAGATAAATAGAAGGGTAACGTAAAAGAAAATAGAAAATTAATGATTTTTAAAATTGATATTGTATTGTTATGAAGAAAAAATATTTTTTAAATGTATGTGAAATAGAAGAGGAGGATGAGGGAATGTACATGGAATGAAGTTTAAAATATAAATGAGATGGTGAGGTTAAATTAAGTGGAATGTGGAAAATAATTATAATAAATAAAATAAGTAAAATTATGAAATGAACGAGTGAGTCGGTCAGTACATGTTAGGGTAAAAGTTTATATATTATAATTAAATAGAAAATATTGGCCTTTTAAATAATGTTTATTAAAAAATAGATAGGAATATATGAAAATAGTTGGGTTGATATATAAATAAAAAAAAAAAATAAACAAAAAAAAAAAAAAGAATTTTAGGTTATTTAATAGTTGAGTAAAATGATATTAAAAGAGGATAAAAGGAAAAAAAAAAAGAAAGAAAAATATTTATTTTAAATTAAAATAAATACTAAAATAAAAAAAATAAAAAAAATAAAAATAAAAGATTGTTGGACGTTTAGGGTTAGGTTTAGGTTAGGTTAGGGTTTAGAGTTAGGTTAGGTTTTAGGGTTAGGGTTAAGGGAAATCATAAATAATAATTTGTATGTTATGTTTTTTAAGAGTAAAAACTGTAATATAATTTAATAAAAATATTGAAATAAAAAATTATTATGTAATATTTGAATTAAAAATGATATCAGTAAAAATAGTTGTTTTGAAATTATATTGTTTAAAATGATTATTACATAAAAATATTATTAAATTATAATTGATGGAAAAAAGTAGATTTAATAGAAATTAAATAAAAAATAAGAGTTGGAAAATACTGTCTGTGAATTAATAAATAATGATGATAAATAAAGGTACATAAATTTTTATTAAAAATAATTGAATGAAAATAAAAATTAAATAGAAAGATGTTAAAAAAATATTTTAAAAAAGTTATAAATAGTTATATATTTGATTATAAGTAAAATATTTATATTAAGAGGGAAATAAAAATAAAGTGAGCGTGGAAGGTGTAAGTTTGAAAAAAGTTGGAGAAAGAAAAGAAAAGGTTTTGAAAAATTATATAATGATGATAATAAAAATACATTATATAAAAATAGAAAAATATAATGAAAATAAGGAGTGAAAGTATTAAGTTTTGATATAATAAAATATAATATAAATTAGAAAGGATAATGAAAATGAATAAATATGAAGATAGAAAAAAGATTTTGGAAAAGAGTGGGTATGATGAAAAAATTAGAAAAAATAGAAAATAAATATTAATAATTTAAAAATAATTAAAGTATTATTGGGTAAATTTTTTAATTAATTAAATATTTAGTTAAATAGGGACCAGTATAGGAATAAAAACTTCTTAAATTATTTATTATTGTTAAGGACTTTATTTTAAGATTTATAAAAAAGAGGATTTTTGATAATATTAAAAAATAAGATAAAAAAAAAAAATTAGAAAGAATAATAATAAGAAATATTTATTTTAAAATAAAATTTTTTAAAGATAAATATAAAATTAAAGAATTTAAAATTTAAAAAGTGGGTTGTATTTCTTGTAAAAAAATATTTTTGTTGCTATAATATAAATAAAATGAATGTTAATATTTGTAGATGATGGTGAAAAACGTTTTAATGAGTGTAAAATAATTTTATTATAATTGAAGTATTAACAGAAAAATAAAATCAATGGAGAATGTGTATAAATAAAAAAAGGAATTTGTGAAATTGATTAGTAATATAGTTAGGTTAAAGAAGAAAAAAAAAAATTATAAATTTATAAATAAGATACTAAAAACAAAAAAAGGAAAAAAATAATGAATGAAATTATTAATAGTTTGAAAATCAGAATGAGGAGAATATAAAAAAGACTAGATTTTATGGTGATTTAAGTTAAATTTTAAAGTAAATTTTATTATTTATTAAAATAATAATTGAACATGAAAATAAAAAAAAAAAAAAATAGAACTAGTGAAAAAATTTATGAAATAAAATTAGTTGAAAGTTGAATTGATATTTATTGATTAAAGAAAAAAAGTTAAAATTTTTATTAATTTTTTGTAAAGATGGGTTATAAAAAAAAACAACAAAAAATATAAAAATAAAAGAATTTTTAGGATGGGGAGTAATCAGGAATGAAAAAAGAATGAAATATGAAGAGGGGTAAGATAAACAATAATGGCGAAACAATGTTGGAATGAGTTGAGAAAAATGATGATAAGATAGAAGTAAAGGTGGATGAGAAAGTTAATGAAATGAAATAATAAAATTTGGAAATATTTGGATAGAAGGGGGGTAGGAGAGAAAAATAAGAATAAATAGGATGTAAGTAAAAGAAATGGAAAATAATGATTTAAAAATAATACTTGAATTCTATGGCAAAAGAAAAAAATTTAATAATATGGAGTGATTAGAAGGAACGGTTTGGATCGAAAGTATAAGATTGTAAGAATGAAGTTTTAAAATATAATATGATGGTGAAGTTAAAAGTTTTTGGGAAGGTTTGGCGGAATTGGAAGAAAAAAATTTAATAAAAATTGAATAACATATAAAATATGAATAAGGCAGTGGCAGTAAACTGTTAGGGGGTAAAATCATACTGGGCTTAAATAGAAAAATGTATTTATAAAAAAAGTGTATTATAAATTAAGAATTGATTATTTAAAAAATTATATAAGAATTAAATTAAATGAAAAATGAGGTTGATATCGAAAGCTTATAAAAAAAAAAAAAAAAAAAAAAAAAACAAAAAAAATAAAAAATAAAGAAAACAAAAAAAAAAAATGAAAACAAAATTAAATCTAACTCTATTAATGTGTAAGTGTAAGTGTTATGAATTTTAATTGCTTTAAAAGGGAAAAAAGAGTAGGAGTAAAGAAAGATTGTAAGAGAAAAATATGAGAGGATAATGGATAATAGAATAGAGGAAATAAAGGAGAAATGAATTGAATTAGAAGGAATGTGGAGAGAGATTGTAATGGATATAGTGATGATAGAGAAATAATTGAAGATGATAATGATAATATAGTGACTTTGCAATAAAGAATTTTGATATAAAAATGTTATAAATGATCAAGGAAAAAAATTGACGGAGGTTGGTCATCTGTATTGGAATGAAGAAAACCATGATAATTTTCCAGTATAGGGCCCTAGGAAGTGAAAAAAGGTAAAATACCCAAGGAATAAAGAGAGTGATATTTATTAAAAAAAATATTAACTAAGTAGTAATGGATATAATGAAGAAGGAATAGATCAGGTAAAAATTAAAAAAATGTGGAAAAAGAAATTGACAATATTGTTATTAATGAATATATTTGATTTTTTATTGAAAATTATGAAGATAAATGTAAAAGTTATTGTGATATGAAAAGTTTTAATTATTTCTATATTTTATTTATAAAATAAGAAAGAGCTTAAAAAGGCAGAAATAAGGTGTTTAAAACCCGGTGTGCTTAATATATCTTATGTAGAAATTTGATGTTGATTGACTTAGTAGGTAAAAATTAAGGTTCGTTAATTAAAGACGAGACGACCGAGGAGAGAGAGACCCCGAGACAGAAGAAGAGACCGACGAGACTGAGAGAAGACGAGAGAGACGGAGAGGAGAGAGAGAGTTGTTGCACCTATAGGCATGATGTAAAGATAGAAAAAGGGCGTTATAGAGAAAAGGAGAAGGTCTAGACGACGAGGGACAGAGAGTAAATGGTATGAAAGAAAGAAAAAAACAATCACAAAGAGGGCAACACCACAAAACGCGGAACAGAAAAGACACAGGCGAATCCGACCAGAGAAGAGAAGACCACAGCAAAAGAAAGAAGGGCAAAAAGACCAAAGGAAAAATAGAAAGAGAAGAAGGGAACAAAGGAAAAGAAAAAGAAAATTGTGTAGAAGAAGAAAGAGAGAAGACCCAAAGAAAGAGAGAAGGAAAAAGAAAAAAAAAATGAACGACCAAACACCGCAGGAAAAGAGAGAGATCCCTCATCATGGGGCGAGGGGATAAGATATCGGACTACCATGCGGTCTGTCTAAGTTCGACCCACCAAAGATTGTTGTTCTAGCCCACACTGAAGAGGTGTGAAACGCCGAAAAAGTTGCTGTGGATGACTTATTAATATATATATATTTATATATTCTTTGGATGGGGTACCAAGTTTTTTGCTATTGGATGATCATAAATGGTCTTTTCCTCCAAGTTGGGCGCTGCAAAGTTCAGGTCACATTTGAAGAGCTCAATGTTTAATTTTTATAAAACAGAGCAAAGTAATTTTGTAAAGAAAAAAAAGCCTTAAAGACCGGGTTATATATCGATTATGGTCCATTTCCATCCGTCGGTATCTGAGACCCTACGCGTTTCTTCAGATCATTTTCTTTATTCAAACTGGCAAATAATTAAATTCAGCTTGCATTTATACATCTTTCTCTCTGTTCCCAGGCATGATATCGCATTTCACTCCCAGTTAACCCTTTTGGGTTGGTAGTGCTTTTGAATGCTATGCTGGCTCCTTTCTTAGAGGCTTTTCCTTTTGATTGGCGCTAGGTTTGTCTACTTAAATTCTCGTGTTTTTTTTTAATCAAATTTTTCCTTATATATTTTTCCTAATGTGGCTGGTAATATGTGGCACTCATTTGTCTTGACCTTGTTGGAATTGATTCGCCCCCCCGCCGTTAAAGGTCAGGTTCAGTGGGCTTAATTTAGATTTTGTCTGTGTTTCCATCCATCAATATATATATATATATATATATATTATGTTGGTGTGTGTGTGTGTGTGTGTGTGTGTGTGTGTGTGTGTGTGTTTGGGCAGCATTCTTCATTTATACATGTAGAATCAAACAAAGACACATCTCCTGTTTAACAATTTTATTTTGATCTTTTTCGAGTTTTCTGGCCAACTTTTTAATATTTGGGTGGAATTCGTGAATAAGTCACCAAAGTTCAGGTCCGAGTACTTTCGGTACTTCGAAGTGCAATCACATCTGGGATGATGTGTTCCAGTTTGTTTTTTGTTTTTTTTTTAATTAAAAAAAAAATTATATAATGTGGAGGCTGGAAGGAGAAGAATTGATGAGAAAGGTGTTATAGGCATTTTAAAATGTGTGTACTCCATTGGAAATTAATAACTGGAACACACCCCTGATGATGGCACTTTCGAAGTGCCGAAAGTACTCGGACCTGAACTTTGGTGGACTTATCCACGAATTCCACCCAAATTTAAAAAGTTGGCCAGAAAACTCGAAAAGATCAAAAATAAAATTGTTAAACAGGAGATGTGTCTTTTGTTTAATTCTACATGTATAAATGAAAGAATGCTGCCCAAAACACACACACACAACACACACACATATATATATAATAATAATAATAATAATAATAATAATAATAATAACTAGCAGGACCTGGATATAACACAGTTGATAATTTAAATTATTACAACGTTTGATATGTTTAGTTAAAGAGTTATTGCTAAATAGTTCAATATGTTAAAAGTATACTTAAGTCTTGTTTTAACTCTCTTTACTGGCAGATTTAATTCTTTCTCACCTGTTTTTTTACCTTCTTTTCCTTCTTTTCATCTTTTTATTATGTTCGATTGAAACAGATTATCGTTATCGCTTCCGCACGCTCTCCCCTCTCTATATTTCCCCTACTTTCTTTCTTCTTATCATTCATTTTCTGTGTAGCATGTCCTTTTTCCAAATATTAGCTGAGATGATGGCATTCATGAGAAATAAGGACCCCGGCAGATAAGCACCACCAGATAATCCAGGATTATTTTTTACATTTCATCTAGGACGATTTGAACGGTCTCATTTTTAACCCAGGGGGTGTTGCAAGATGATAACGGTTGTACAATTAAGGAACACGAACAGAGAACGTGTCAAACTAATGGACTTGGCAGTTCCAGCAGATCACAGGGTGAAAGTTTGATGGAAAAATGAAAGATGGACAAATACTGGACCATGCCAGGAACCGAAAAAGCTGTAAGAATATGAGAGTCAAAGTGTACCAATTGTATTTGGTGCACTTGGAACGGTCCAAAAAAGCTTGGAAAAAAAGATTGGAAAATCTGGAAATCAGAGGAAGAATTGAGACCATCCAGAATACTGTACTGCTGCAATCTGTCAGAATACTCAGAAGAGTCCTGGATATCTGAGGAGACTTGTTGTCACTCAGACTCCAGGAAATACCATCAGCTAATGCTGGTGTGAAAACTCTAATAATAATATAATAATAATAATAATAATAAAATAATAAATCTGCGAATGTAGCAAAACTAGCACAACGAGAATACAAACTAGACACGACTGGTTGGGAAGGGTGATCCACTGGGAATATGCAAAAAATTAAATTTTGACCATACAACAAAATGGTATATGCATAAACCAGAATCTGTTCTTGAAAATGAAACACATAAAATTCTCTGGGACTTTGAAATAAAAACAGATCACCTTATCCCAGCAAGAAGACCAGACCTAGTGTTGATAAACAAAAAAGAAAGAACTTGTCAACTGGTGGATTTTGCAGTTCCAGCAGATCACAGGGTAAAGCTAAAGTAAAAATGGACAAATATCTGGACCTTGCCAGAGAACTGAAAAAGTTATGGTATGTGAAGTCAAAGTGATACTAATTGTAGTTGGTGCACTTGGAACGGTCCAAAAGGATTGGAAAAGGGTCTGGAAGTTTGGAAATCAGAGGAAGGCTTGAAAACCATTCAGAACACTGCACAGCTGGCAATCTGCCAGATACTCAGAAGAGTCCTGGAGACCTGATGAGACTTGCTGACACTCAGACTCCAGTGAAGAACCATCAGCTAATGCTGTGAAACTCAAAAGGAGATAATAATTAATAATAATAATAATAATAATAATAATAATAATAATAATAATTTTTTTTTTTTTTTCAATTTCTGATTTTTAGTTTTTGATGTATTTCTGCTTGTCAATATGTTTACAATTGCTTTTTCTGACTGCTGCAATTACTCTTTCCTTAATGTTATTAATGTATTTGTCAAGTGTTTGGATTGTTGTATTATTGGAAATTCCATAGTTAATTATCTCCCCTTGCCGCTAGGGGGGCGAATCGCCAAATCGTATGTTGGCGCCAAAACCATTACTTTATCACGGAGCACTCATTGGAGGGTAGTCGGCGTAAATAGCAGTCCCTACACTTCACTCATCACTTAGCCCCAAAAACAGGGCTTACTTTCTACGTTGACCTGGACGGAGGCATATTTTCACAGCACACTTTCGAAGGCATTGTGTCCGCAGACTACAAGGCTGTCACAATAGCACACTACGAAGGCACCAAGACCAAATAGTCTTACTTGAAAAAGGGCTCAATTCACCGTCATTTAAAAGAACTGTTATCAGGGTGAGAAGCTTCTAAAAAGCATCCCCCATTACTTATCACTGAACCGGTTACGAGGAAGAACGAGAAACGTCCGAAGAAACGCCCTATCTACATTTCCTACCAACGAACAGCAATACCCTGTTATCACCACTACTCCAAGGACATTACTTAACTCAGATAAGTCTCGTAGCAAATACCAAGAAAATTTGGCAACAAGTTCTTGTATTATTTGTCAATACATGTATTAAATTTCATTGTGTGTTTGTCTTCTTTGTCCGAACAATCTGCCTACAACTACGGAGAAATAAGAGCTCCTTTCGAATCCGGTAAATACTCATAGTATTTACACATCTCAAATGTGGCGAGATCCCTTTCCTCTTCTTTTATTGGCATATATAGTCTGTCTATATCATCTCTCGGTGTAATGCCTTGTGACTGAGAGAAAGAGAACGATAGACTGAGATAATGAGAAGATAGAAACGAATAGACTGGATGAAATAGAGAGTACCTAGCTTGTTGAGTTAAAGTGAAGGAAATGTTTAATTAATTTCCTTTTTGACCCAATTTTTCCTTTACTGTGAAGAGTTCTAGAAAATTTTTGATTTTTGTTTAATTATTGAACTATATCACTTAATTAGTAAAAATCAATACCCAAATTTTGTGTGTTTCTTAATTATAAACGTATTAAAGGGTCTGCGAGATTTTAAAACTGAATGATATTTTTTTTTCGGAGTTATAAGATGACACGTATATACCACGAATTCCTTTATATATATATATATATATATATATGGTGTGTGTGTGTGTGTGTGTGTGTGTGTGTGTGTGTGTATGTATAATAAAAAATTGAAAAAACACAGGTTAAATGGGTTAAGTGGTGAGTTTATTGGCCGACGCTGCAGTGTGTTCGATTCTATTAATTAGATCATCTCAGGGCTTTTGTTGTATGTGGAAGGTGATAAAAAATTTTTATCTCAGAATAAGGAGAGAAGGCGAGTAATAGTCCTTGTTTATTCGGTCTGTTTAAAATTTTGAAGTCTGAGAAAAAAGAACGTTGAAAAATGAACGGTTTTGAAATATGACGTCAATTATTCTATTTTGCGGTGTGAGTATTAGAATGTGTAAGTGTTTGTATCGAAAAAAGTATTGTGCATTTTTATGTGTTTATGAATGTGTGGTTGTGCGTGTGTGTATAAATCTTTTGCAATAAATGGAATCGAAACAAATCTCATGGTTGTGTGGTGTGTGTGTGTGTGTGTGTGTGTGTGAGAGAGAGAGAGAGAGAGAGAGCATGATTTTCATTGATAAAAGAGGCAAGAGAATATTCTTTAACATTTGAGTTTGCTGTGTGCGTTTATTAATGTAAGGGGTGTGGGGATATATATATATATATATATATTATATATATATATATATATGTGTGTGTGTTGTTGTGTGTGTGTGTGTGTAGAGAGAGAGAGCATGATTTTCATTGATAAAAGAGGCAAGAGATATCTTTTAAACATTTGAGTTGCTGTGTGCGTTTATTATGTAAGGGGGTGGGGATATATATATATATATATTATAATATATATATAACTCTGACCTGTTGTGGCAGGGCTGTATGTCGAGGGTCTCACATGTGTGACAGGGTACATAATTAAAAAAAAAGAAAAAAAAAAAAAAAAAAAAAAAAGATAAAAAAAAAAGAGAAAAAAGCTGGACCCGTGGGCCATCTGCGCACTCACAAACTGCTCTCAACTGAACTATTGTAGTAAATGGCCTTATTCTGTCAAGAAGCGGCAATCACCATAAATATTATATATTGTGTGTGTGTTGTGTTACTGTTCTAATAATGCAAATTTAAGTATATTCTTATCTTTTTGTCTGAATATCTGAGATAAGGAATTATAAAAAATGATTCAACTGAGGTAGTTGGACTAGTGTCTTAACTTGGCTGATAATACAGCATTCAAGATGTTTCGGTCTTTGAAACCCTCCGGCTCTTCGAATGTCTGTCTTAGTAATTTTTTTAGAAAACTTGAACCGAACCCTTCATTCAGTCCTCCTGGGTAATAAGTTTNTTCAACAGGTTTTCACGCCGACATTTACTCTCTCTCTCTCTCTACTCTCTCTCTCTTCTCTCTCTCTCTCTCTCTCTCTCTCTCTTCTCTCTCTCTCGCACACGCGCACACACAACACAGATTATGCTACAAGATACATAGATACATACAAAAGGACACACACGTAAAAGACATTCGCAGGTGTGCTGCTGCCTCTACAGTAGCTTACAGGGCACTCTGGTATCCCCTCTTTCCTTCCCCTCCCTCCCTCTCTCTCTCTCTTCTCTCTCTCTCTCTCTCTCTTCTCTCTCTCTATTCTTTCTTCACTTTCTGGAAGCCCTCTCTTTCTTTCATGATTTAGTCTCTCCCCTCCTCTCTCTTCTCTCTTCTCACTCTCTCTCTCTCTCTCTCTTATTACTGTCTCACTTTCTGAAGCCTCTCTTCTTTAGTATGATTAGTTCTCTCTCTCTCTCTCTCTCATCTCTCCTCTCTTCTCTCTCTCTCTCTCTCTCTCATTTCTTTCTCACTTTCTGAAGCCCTCTCTTTCTTTAATGATTAGTCTCTCTCTCTCTCTCTCGTCATCTCTCTCTCTCTCTCTCTTATTTCTGTTCTCACTTTCTGAAGCCCTCTCTTTCTTTAATGATTTAGTCTCTCTCTCTCTCTCTTCTCACTCTCCTCTCTTCTCTCTCTGATTCTGTCTCCCACTTCTGAAGCCCTCTCTTCTTACATTTGATTTTAGTCTCTCCTCTCTCTCGTCTCACTCTCTCTCTCTCTCTCTTATCTGTCTCACTTTCTGAAGCCCTTCTCTTTCTTTAATGATTATCTCTCTCTCTCTCTCTCTCTCACTCTCTCTCTCTCTCTCTCTATTCTGTCTCACCTTTTCTGGAAGCCCTCTCTTTCTTTAATGATTAGTCTCTCTCTCTCTCTCTCTCTCTCCTCTCTCTCTCTTCTCTTCTTCTCTCTCTCTCTCTCTCTTCTTATCTTTCTCACTTTCTGAAGCCCTCTCTTTCTTTCATGAGTAGTCTCTCCCCCTCTCTCTCTCTCACTCTCTCTCTCTCGTCTCTCTTATTCTGTCTCACTTTCTGAAGCCCTCTCTTTCTTTAATGATTGTTCTCTCTCTTCTCTCTCTCTCCTCTCATCTCTCTCTCTCTCTCTCTCTTCTCTCTCTCTCTCATTCTTTCTTCACTTTCTGAAGCCCTCCTTTCTTTCATGATTTAGTCTCTCTCTATCTCTCTCTCTCTAATCTCTCTCTCTCTCTCACACACAACACACACACGCACCACACACATATATTATTTCATGCCCTCCATCGGGTTTTAATGCTATATACACAAAGTTTGTGGAATTGCCTTTTTTTATAAATAATTATTTCATTACAGTTATCACCGAAGAGACTGACGAAAATGAATAATATATACATGTTGTGTGTGGATAATTCTGTGTTGTGTGTGTGTTGTGTGTGTGTCTGTGTGTGTTTAGTACTTATATATATATATATATATTGTCTATTATAGTATTATATATTGTTTGCATTTGGTGTGAATGCATTAGCGAATTAAATATCAGAAACGTTTTTAGTGTTAAGTTTCGTTTTATTCGTTAATTTCGCAAGCGCTTGCTTCTCTTCATCGGGACAATTCTTGTTCTGGTTAGATTGGACCACACACACACACACACACACACACACACATATATTATTATAATATATAGAGAAGAGAGAGAGAGACATGACAGACAGACAGACAGACAGAAAAGGACACAGATAACAAGACACACAGATAGACAGCATAGATAGACAGACCAAAAGGGGGTCGATCTGGCTCTAATCTCCCATTCACACCTCTAGCGGGCCACACAAAAATCCCCCGTTTTTTTCTTTCTTTTCTTTCAATTTCATTTTACGTGCTAATCCCCTTCTTTTACTTTTCTTTTCACTTTTTTTACCTTTCTATCCCTTTCTTTCCCCCCTTCTCTCCCACTCTCCTCCACTCTCTCTCTCTCTCTCTCTCTCTCTCTCTCTCTCTCTCTCTCTCTCTTTTCATCCTTCCTTTCCTCTTTTTTCTTCTTTTTCGATTTACACGTTAATCATTTTTTACTTTTCTTTCTCTCTTCTTCAACTCATTTCCTTCCCTTTCCTTCTTTCGTTCGTTCCTTCTTTCCCCATTAGTTTATCTACCTACAGCCATGTCTACACTATAAAATTAACTCTTCCTTTGAACAGGTTTAATCGACTCCGTTTTTTTTCCTTTCCTTTTTTCTTTTTTTTTATTTGTTGTGCATTTCATTTTTTAAATCCCATTTCATTATTATTATTATTATTATTATTATTATACATCCTTTTATAATTTTTTTTCATTCATATCCTTTGCCAAAGCAATAAAGTAAGCTTGCCAACGCTTTGTGTGTGCTTGTGTGTGTGTGTGTCTTGTTGTGTGTGTTGTGCTTGTGACTGTGTGTGTGTGTCGCCTGGTGTGGTGTGTGTTCGTTATTCTGTTCTGCTCGGTCTGTGCCGTTG
>CM042171.1:65322117-65344617 GCA_023376005.1 Doryteuthis pealeii
TAAAATAAATAAATAAAATAAATGAAAAATAAATAAATAAAATAAATAAATAAAATAAATAAATAATAAATAAAGCAAATGGCTGAGATTTACTTTTATCTACATGGTCGATGTAAATGATATATTCCGTTTTTTTTTCTTTTTTTTTTTTTTTAGTAAATTCCCATCGGTGGGCTATTCTGGACAGAGACCAAAAAATATCTAGGATTGTTTAAATACAAATTCAGACATTTAAATACTAATACAGACATCAGACATTTAAGCCAGCTTTTATTTTTTCTTTTTTTTGTGTGTTTTTTTTTTTTTCGAATGGATCCCATTATTCTTCTTTTTTGTTTTCTTTCATTTTATTTTATTTTTTTATTAATCCTAATTTTTTTTTAATAAGATTAACATTTTTTAATAAGATGAACATTAACTTTTGCTAATTTCATTAAAAATATAATCTTCTCTTTATAAGTCTGAAAACTATTTAAATTTCTTTTCAGTTGGTTGGTTGGTTGGATTTTACGGCATGTCAACTCTTGTTGGGTCATTTTATGCTCAAGACATTTTGTTTAATTCATTCTCGATAGGCGCTCATTTATTTTTTCAACATTTTTTTAAAAAAACATTTTTGAACTTGTTTTCTTCTATTTAATCCATATATGGGATACTAACAGGTAATACCACTCCGAGTCAGAGTGGATCTGAGAGTAATGGTGATGAACGAATACTCCACATTCCCCAGAGCTTCATACCTGGAACTCCACCATCATAGAGTTTAATGTCATACCCAGGATTTGGCGGGGGGGGGGGGTTTAATTGGTCTTACCCTTCTGCAGAGGTGCAGTCTGTGTATACTAAAGTCCCACCTGATAGCGCTGAATTTAATTTTCAGGATTTTTTTTAAAGAGGTGATAACTTATAATGATAAAGTGGGGGTACATTTACTATATTATGGACTCTCTCGTCGATTTTTCAACGCATGAGGATTCATACACACAATGAACATCCACACAGTGATTTGTTTATAGTGGTGAAGGCTTGTGTTGGACCATTCCGCACTTTTTGGCACAGTCGATAGGAAAGAATTGGTGCATCAAGGGTTGCCACAAACCCAATCAACGACCGATCTCAGGAATTTTGAATTCAGAGTTATCCCTCTCCTAGACTGGTTACCTACCCAAGGCTGAAGGGCCCAGTTTACCCTACTATTTAACCCATAGCTGGAGGGAATTTTGAATTCAGAGTTATCCCTCTCCTAGACTGGTTACCTACCCAAGGCTGAAGGGCCCAGTCTACCCTACTATTTATCCTATAGCTGGAGGGAGAATATATGGATTCATACCTTTCCCAGGGTATTAGCGCTATGTGAAATGCCAACAGCTTCATCTAGGAACTCGAATCGACGAGTCCATTTTCCACGACTCTAACCACTAGCCCACGTGCCTCTATAAACATATAAACAGGGTGGTCCGAAAGTCTTGTCCCCCTACATTTTTTTTTAGAGGTAAAATAATTACATAATATAACCCAAAATTCTAGAAAATAATTTAATTTTTAAAGATTTTTTAGACGTAAAATAATTGCATAACTTATATGTTATATCATTAAAACTAAAACAAAAATGAAAAACAATGTTGGGGTGACAAGACTGTCTATATGTTCAGGGTGGTCCGAAAGTCTTGTCACCCCAAATTATTTTAAATTTTAAGAAGAAAATATTTTAGAGGTAAAATAATTACTTAATAAAACCAGAAATTATAGAATATAATTTGTTTTTTTAAACTATTTTCTTTAGAGTTAAAATGCTTGCATTACTTATATATCAGATTTTTAAAAGAAAAAAATAATGAAAACAATATGTGGGGGTGACAAGACTTTCCGACCACCCTGTAAACTAATATACAGCGTGGTCGGAAAGTCTTGTCACACCTACATATTTTTTAGAGGTAGAATAATTATATAACATTTTTAAAACAAAAAATTCTTAAAACAAAAAATAATGAAAGTTAAAACAATTTTTAGGGATGACAAGACTTCTTTACGGAGGAAACTATTTTCTGACGAAATGTCAGTTATCCGAACTAGACTGACCATAAACCAGTAGGGTTCCCGTTGTAACGGCAGTCCATGATGATATTTAAATGGAAATGAAGGATTTAATTAGCATTTAATTGATAAAAATAAAATATCTCTGTTTGAGCAAGAATTTGGATTATTAAAAATATAATGTTCAGCGCGGAAGCAGACCCCACCAAATTATTTAGTTGAAAAATGTACTTGAACTTGCTTTATTCCCATAAAGCATTTAATGTATTGCTCTAATTAAAAATGAAAATAAAGATATCGCTACGGTTTTACTAGATTCTGTTTGGGAGTAATAGTAATTGATTTTTTTTTCACCTGTCTATATATATATATATATATATATATATATATATATATATAATCCAAAAGTCCAGAGAAGAAATCTTCCTTATGACACAAGAGTTTTTTTAAAAAACCTGTCACAATTTGAGAGCTCAATGTGTGCTCTTAATGTTAGAGTCACAGAGCAAATTTATAAGTAAAGAAATAACAAAAGACTTAGAGATTTAGCATTATAGTCTATTTCAGGGAGATTAGACAAAATAGTCTAACTCTCCCGACTCATCAGATGCGAATGATGAATTCTTTATTACTTTAAAGGCATTTGAAAACAGATTTTTTTTTATATTAATAGTCCTGTGATATGAATTCAAAACGAAAACCTTGATGTTGCAAAAAAGTTATGTGTTAGTTTCAAATATGAGCACTTCCGCCACACTTATCTCGGTCACCAAATCATGTATCTATTATTGTAACAGTTTTTGAAAATAGACTATAATTCTAAATCTCCAAGTCTTTTGTTATTTCTTTACTTTTATATATATATCTATATCTATATCTATATATATATATATATATATATATATGTATATATAGGTAGTCCTTTGCTAGTATTGAGGAATTGAAAATAAAGTGCTCGATTACGTGTGTAAGAGCTGTATTTATTTATTTGTTATAGTGTGCAATACATTTAAGGTGCCATTGTTACCATTGGTTTCTAGGCAGCATGTTAGCCACCATTCTTCAATACTGTTAAGAAATACAGTGAATGTCAATTCATATATATATATATATATATATATAATATATATAATAAGATAAATATATAAAGGTTTTACATATCTATTTATTGGGTGACAAAGGAACAATCACAACCATATTGGTTTCATGCGATGCAATCATCAGGTGAAGATGTTTCAAATGTAAGGAAAATCGAAAAAATTACAAAAAATTTCAAAAAATTCAATAGACACGGGATGTGTATGATTGGATAAAATGATGTGTGTATGTATGTGAAGGTGAATTGAATGTGTGAGAGTGTTTATGGGCTGCATAAAGGTTGCGTACGCGTTGTAACTGGTCACACACATAATACATTGTTCTGTGAGTGTGTGGTATTTTAACAGTGCTTACGTGCGAGCGCTTATTTTCCTTACATTTGAAACATCTTCACCTGATGATTGCATCGCATGAAACCAATATGGTTGTGAATGTTCCTTTGTCACCCAATAAATAGATATGTAAAACCTTTATATATTTATCTTATTATATTATATAACAGCTCTATTTTTATATTGAGCACTCTACCAATAATACGGCCTTTGGTACACCATTCCAGCAAAAGCTGAAACAGTGACCATCTCACACACTATAGTATATATATATATATATATATATATATATATATATATATATATACATATATTTGTTTTATTTATTGATAAAAATAATTTCTTTAAAAAAAACATTTATGAAAAATGTTTTCCCTTTAATAGAGATGTCAGATTTCTGTTAAAGAACAGCGACAGTTTTTGGTTTTTTTCAGTGAAGTTAATTATAAAAAAATTTATTAATGTTTATAAGGCAAACAGAGAAGATTTTGTTTTCTTTCAAATGTCAAATTGTACAAGTTTAAACTTAGTCTAAGTCACTGGAAATGTCAACCACGAGACGACTTTTAGTACTAACACAGACATAACTTATTTGTGCACAAGAGAGAGAGAGAGAGAGAGAGAGAGAGAGAGAGAGAGAGAGAGAAATACAGGTTGGGGTTTACCTATTTGTGGACCCGAGGCTAAACACATCAGTGGGTCCCATGGCACACTAGTTGAAGACCACTGTGTTAAGTATCTGGCCGCCATCCTTGGCCAGTTGTAAAGAACTTAAAGTAAATAAGTAAGTAAGTCCCGTGATAGAGAATCATTTGGAAAGTGAATAAGTCCTGTGATATAGAATCCTTTGGTAAGTCAATAAGTCCTGTGGTATAGAATCATTTGGTAAGTCAATAAATCCTGTGGTATAGAATCCTTCAGGTCCGTCGTCCAAGAAGATCCAAGTAGTAGTGAGCTAAGATTAGAATCAGCCAGTATAAATAATAATAACAGCAGCAGAGCACTGCCAGTGGTTGGCCAATAGGTTGGTCACGTGCTTATCGGCGAGTCTATAAGTAGGAGTGAACATCTGGCACACGCCTTATATACAAAAATTCCAACATGGGCCCATACATATTGTACAGTGTCCTCATACTCTGGGCTCTCTACTGTGGTCCCATACTCTCGAGTCTATACTTATTGTAAAGGGTCCTCATATACGGGGCTCTCTACTTATTGTACAGGTGCCCCATACCCCAGCCCCTATACATATGGTACTGGAGTCCTTATGTTGTCTGGATGGTCTCAATTCTTCCTCTGATTTCCAGTTCCTCTGGTCTCTTTTCTAAACTTTTGGGGACCGTTCCAAATTCACCAATTATAATTCGTATAACTTTCACTCTCATATTCCACAGCTTTTTCAATTCTCTAGCAAGGTCCAGGTATTTGTCTATCTTTTAGTTTTCTTTCATCATCCTGTGATCTGCTGGAACTGCAAAATCTACCAGTTGACAAGTTCTCTTTATCTTGTTAATCAATACTAGATCTGGTCTTCTAGATGGAATAAGGGGATCCATTTTTATTTCAAAGTCCCAGAGAATTTTATGCGTTTCGTTCTCAAGAACAGATTCTGACTTATGCATATACCATTTTGTTGTATGGTCAAAATTTAATTTCTTGCATAATTCCCAGTGGATCACCTTCCCAACCCAGTCGTGTCTAGTTTGGTATTCTCGTTGTGCTAGTTTGCTACATTCACAGATTTATTATTATTATTATTATTATTATTATTATGAGAGTTTTTCACACCAGCATTAGCTGATGGTATTTCCTGGAGTCTGAGTGACAACAAGTCTCCTCAGATCTCCAGGACTCTTCTGAGTATTCTGACAATTGCAGCCCTGTAGTATTCTGGATGGTCTCAATTCTTCCTTTGATTTCCAGATTTTCCAGTCTTTTTTCCAAGCCTTTTGGGACATTTCCAAGTACACCAATTACAATTGGTATCACTTTGACTCTCAATTCTACAGCTTTTTCGGTTCTCTGGCATGGTCCAGGTATTTCGAAGTCCCAGATAATTTTACGTGTTTCATTCTCAAGGACAGGTTCTGGTTTATTATCTAGGATTGTTTAAATACAAATTCAGACATTTAAGTACTAATACAGATATCAGACATTTAAACCATTTTTTTTTCAATTAATCCCATTATTCTTTTTTTTCTTTCATTTTACTTTTTTTTAATTAATCCTAATATTTTTTAATAAGATTAACATTTTAATACGATTAAAATTAACTTTTGCTAATTTTTATCTCAAAGTCCCAGATAATTTTATGTGTTTCATTCTCAAGAACAGATTCTGGTTTATTTATTAATTCATTTTATTTGAGAACTTTGCCCCCACCTGCCAAAAAAAAAAAAGAAAACTCTTGACAGGTGCTTGAAATATGAAAGTCCTTAACATTCAAAAGTTAATCACTAATACAATTTTATCGGTTATCAGTTTGGATAATTTCGAAAATATTCATTATCAAACTAGACGACTCGTGAACCGATTGGGTTCCCCTTGCAACAACAGTCCATGATGATATTGGTGCTTCTATTTAAGAGGGGGTAGGAGGATTAAATTAACATTTCCTAATTATATCCGTTATAACGAGAATTTAGATGATTTTTTTATAAAAATATGTTCAGCGCGAACGTAGACCCCACAAAATCATCATTCAGTTGCAGATTGGAATTTTCTTCATTCTCAAAAACAGAGCATTTTAAATGAATTGCTCTAATAAAACTTTCGCGTTGATGTGCCGTTTTTTTTTTGTTTTTTTTTTTTTTGCTGGGTTTCGATTCTCCTAAATATCCTTCTCTAGTGGGGAAGTTCATATTCTAGAGCTCTGGGGAGTGTGTGTTACCCCTTCATTGCCATTACTCCCAGGTCCACTCTGATCCGGAGTGGCAGTACCTGTTAGGGTTTCATCAATGGGTTGAATAAATTTTTTTTAAAATGAGTTTAAAAAAACGTGGTTATAAGACTTGAGTTTTTAAAAAATTGCATACCCCACAAGAATGAATTTGAGAAACGTCTTCGTATAAAATAACCCCACAAGGGTTGATATGCCATAAAAATCCAACCAGCCAGCCAATAACCACACACACACACACACACACACACACACATATGCATCACACACAAAATAATAATAATTTTTATAAAAAGTAGAGTAAAGTCGTCGGGGCGGCCTAAAGTCGGTATCAGCCAATCAGTGAGGGAGTCTATCCCCTTTCCACTAGTGCTAGACCAAGGAGATTATTTTAGTATTTGAGGTGGAGAGCCACACCTACCATCAGCTCCTCACTTTACCACACAGATCCCTGCACTATTCATACGCTGATTTGGCATGGGCCGTTATCGAACCAGGAATCTTGTGATTCCTAGCCGAACGCTCTACCGCTCTAAAACGAAATTCAATTATTTTAATTTCATTTTTTAATCTTTATGATGCTGGTTGGTTGGTTGGTTGGTTTTTATGGCATGTCAATCCTTGTTGGGTTACTTAATGCCGAAGACTTTTTTTTATTCATTCTTGATGGGTACCCATTTTTTAAAACACATTTTTAACTCATTTTGTTCTATTTAACCATAGATGGTACCCTAACAGGTACTACCACCACTCTGCATCAGAGAGGAATTGTGGGTACTCCACATACCCCAGAGCACCAGAACTGGAACTTAACATCATACTCAGGACAATAAGACCCTCAGTTACCGCCTTCTAGCACATATATGATAAAAAGGATTGGAAGCGCGTGGTGTAATGGTTGTCATCGTAGGAAATGGGCACGAAGAAACGAGTTCAAATCCTGTATGAGGCTGTTTACATTTCATATAGCGCTAATACCCTTGGGAAAGGTCGGTATTTGCTCTCATCCCACTTATGAGGGTGTAACACAATGACATTTTTATGTGGGCCCACCCATAAGCCGAACTCATGGGTGGTAGGCTCAAAAAATACGTTGATCCCATTGGCATTCCCCCTCAAGGGGTGGGGGGCGCATCAGGCACTGGGCAATAAACCTGGGAGGATGGCCCCCTGGGATCAATGATGTTAACTTATAAGGTCCAGCGGCCGAAGCTCGAAGTTCGACATGTTGGACATGTTGGGAAAGGTATGAATCCAACTAATCTCCCTCCCTCCAGCTATGGGTAAATAGTAGGGTAGACTGGGCTCTTCAACCTTTGTATGGTAACCGGTCTAGGAGAAGGAGAACTCTGGATTCAAACCTGTTAAACTCCTCTTAAGAAATTGACCTTGTGCCACATCCTACTTGTGCAGAGGGGTTGGTAAATATATAATAAAAAGGGTGTCATACTCCACTTACAAGGGACCATCTCTTCAGATAAGTGCCAATTTTATTAGCAGTTTTTTAAATTTTTTATTTAATCTTCTTACCGCCCTATCGGCTCGGGCATTAGAATGCACCAACTGCACCTCTTCAGAGGGGTAAGACTCCCCAATGGGGCCACCTGTTGGCCGTGAGTGGCGACCCGTGATGCTTAAGGATAGAACCCAGGTGGATGAGCAGTTCATGACATGCAATACTCCACTTTGGCCCTATCTTGGGCTAGACGGGCGGTCGGAGAGCCCCCTCCGATCAATTGGCTGGTCACGTCAAGCCCTAGCACCTATATGATTTTCCCAACCCTATTGCCCTTATGGCAAGTCCCAACCCCTTTTTATCATATGGGTGCTAGAAGGCGGTAACTGAGGGTCTACATGTCCTGGGAATGACATTAAACCCTATCTGATGGTGAGGTTCCAGTTTTGGAGGTTTGGAGAATGTGGAACACCCCTTCATCACCATTGCTCCCTGGTCCACTCTGACCTGGAGTGGTAGTACCTGTTAGGGTCCCATCTATGGGTTAAATAGAAAAATGTATTTATAAAAAATTTGTATTATCCATTAAGAATTGATTTATTTCAAAACTTTATCGGCATTAAATGACCCACTGAGGTTGATATGCCGTAAAACAAATGAGGGTCTATATGTCCTGGGAATGACGTTAAACCTATCTGATGGTGAGGTTCCAGTTTTGGAGGTTTGGAGAATGTGGAGCACCCCTTCATCACCATTGCTCCCTGGTCCACTCTGACCCGGAGTGGTAGTACCTGTTAGGGTCCCATCTATGGGTTAAATAGAAAAATGTATTAATAAAAAAATTATATTATCCATTAAGAATTGATTTATTTCAAAACTTTATCGGCATTAAATGACCCACTGAGGTTGATATGCCGTAAAACAAAACCAAATCAAAGATAATCTTCTTACTTAATCAAAACCTTGACTTATCTAGCGACTATTACTACAAATTTGTAGTCTAGTTGCAGTCACTGTGATTCTATTTTTAACTTTCATCGTTTGCCGGTTTACACCGCTCGTTACTTGCTAAAAGAAAGGAAGGTAGAGAGAAAGAGTGTGTGTGAGAGAGAGAGGGGGAAAGAAGGGGAGATAGAAACAGTCTTCCGTCTAGCGGTCAGTCTTGTATATTAAAAAAAAAAGAAAATAATTAGTATCGGGGCAGGGGTGGGGAGTTGAAATTAGTTACTAATTATCACGTGTCATTGCAGACTTGTAGCTTTTTTTTTTCCTTTGTGAGTTACCGCCCACATTAAGATCGGAGCTGGGTGTGTCAATGACGTCACACTGCTATTTGTAAACAACAGCACATGTTCCTCCGGATGTCAATTTCATACAGGCTTCAGGCGTTGTAGTCGCCTCGGTAGACTGCGAATTCAGACACGTAAATTCTTTTTTTACACAATATAACAATTTTTTCTTTAAGGGTACCCCTTTTCGGCATCACATGGAGCAATGTAGGCACTGGCAAAATGAGCCTAAAATGCGTTTTTGACGAAATGACTTTAGCCCCCCCCCCAACCCGAAAATAATTTACCAAAAATCAGGGAATTATCGGGTTTTAATGAAATTTTCAGTGTTTATTTATCAATGAATGATCTTTATAATACATTATTTATTTTATTTCAAAACTTTCTCATTTTTTTCAGGTCACTTAATTTTGACCCCCCCCCCCTCCTTACTTTGGGAGTGTAAAATATTGGCGAGTTGGTCCTTGATTGATACTAATTACAGTATAAATAAAAAGATAAAAGACTGAAGTTGTAAATAAAAATAAAAAAATTTTAAGTGGAATATTTTATAAGAAAATAAGTACCGAAAATCGGAAAATAAAATGTTAAAAATAATAAATAATTAATTTTTGGGAGATTTCTTTTTTACTCATTTCGATAATTATTTAATTGGCTATTATCTTATAAAAGAAAAAATTATACATTGATATGTTTTATGCTTAAAAAAAGTGGGGGGGTACATTTTCAATAGAGTTTTTCTTCAAAACTTATTACTTTATGTGTCTAAAATAAGGTTTGCATTAAATAGATATTTATTTTTAGAATCTAAAAATATAACATTTTAAACTTAAAATCCGAATATTTTTATTTTAAATGAATTTTATATATTAATTTTTCATAGCAAAAATACTAAATTGAAGGTTTGAAATAAAATAACTGATGCATTATAAAATTCATTAATTGATAAATCAATACTGAAAATTTCCTTAAAATCGGATAATTACCTGATTTTTGGTAATTTTTTTTTTTTTTTTTTTTTTTGCAATCGTGAATGTTATATTAAAATTGTAAACAAGCACTTAAAACCCTTGAAAAAGAGACAGAATGGCGGATCGCGTTGAAATTTACCAAAACAAAGTTTTTTGAATGTATTAAAAATAAACTGCATATGTAATTATATTTTTCTTTTTTTAATGATGGTCATTATGTTACTACTTATCGATTTAGACAAAGTTTGACCTTAAAAATGGTGCGATATGATAATGATGATGAATTAGGAATAATATTTTGGTAGATGGTGACAAGAATTTTGGAGTATCAGTTAAAAAGATTCTACACAAATGTCTGAATATTTTGAGAACATGAGAATATTCAAATAAAACATTTAAAGAATCTTGAAGATTTTTCTTGAAGTACCATCAGCTGTTGACCATATTTACTAAATGTGGTTTGGCTGGTGATATACAACTTTGCTTATCTATAAAATCTACCATACTCTGAATGTCTCGCAGCCCTGGGAATGGATTCGCTGAAACTTCGGCGTCTGGCAACTGATCTGGTAAACGCTCATAAGGTCATTAATCATCTTAACACAGCAACCTTGAGCACCTTTTTTATCTCCATCTTTCCAACACACGTGGGCATGCCTACAAAGTCAGAAAACAGCACTGCTCACGTGACTTTCGGAAACATTTTTTGATGCTCAGAGACATAGAATAAACTGTTGTAGGCTGCCGAAGCACTGAGTCTTTCAAAGCCTCCATGCTTCCTGTGGTCCGCCGACACTATACCTGATGCCGCTCTCCACATACATATGCACACACGCGCACACATACATGCATATTACTACTGTAAACTGTTCATGTTCCTGACACAATACATTATTCTGTGTACTTGACATGAGACTTTGATGAGTTGTGGTGCACCTGACCACTGTACACAATAAATTTCATTATTATAATTAGCAAATATATGCACCCTCCGGGTGCAAGTATTTAAGTTTTAATGTAATAAGATATTGTATTAAATTAGAAAGGCTAATAAAACTAAATAAGAATGCAGATAAAAAGTTTTGAAACAGAGGGGATATAATTGAAAAATAGAACAACTGAAATTTACTCTTCTATCACTCTCGTCTTTCATTGTTATTTTTTCTAATTTAAGTATTTAGTTAAAAGAGGAAGTAAAGAATAAAATGATAGTTATTTTATCTTGTTAATGGATTTCATTTCAGATTTATTGAAGAGATTTTTGCTTATATTCATTAAAATAAAACCAAACAGTTAGAAATCAATAATACTAAGCACATATTTATTAAATCATTTTTTAATATCAATATGCAAATTAGTTTTCCCGTTCACACAGTAAACCGCTATTTTGTTGTATATATAAATATAATTGCATGTTATCAGTATGTAGATATGGTCTACAGTGGCTTCGGCCTCTGGACCATTGATATAATTAATGGCGTCGATCCCAGGGGGCCATCCCCCCAGGCAATACCTGCCCCCTCGATTTAAAGGGGCAGGGCTGGGTTTATTGCCCAGTGCCTGAGGCGCCCCCTTGAGGGGAATGCCGACGGGATCGACGCAATTTTTGCACCTGCCATTCCATGAGCTTCGGCTTGTGGGTGGTCCCACGTTAATAGGGACTTTGTGCCTGACCCGTACATGTGGGGTACGCGGTAAATACAAGATTGGTCAACAGTGGCTTCGGCCTCTGGACCATTGCTATAATTAACAGCGTCGATCCCAGGGGGCCATCCCCCCAGGCAACACCTGCCCCCTTGATTTAAAGGGGTAGGGCTGGGTTTATTGCCCAGTGCCTGAGGCGCCCCCCTTGAGGGGGAATGCCGACGGGATCGACGCAATTTTTCACCTGCCACTCCATGAGCTTCGGTTTGTGGGTGGTCCCACGTTAATAGGGACTTTGTGCCTGACCCATACATGTGGGGTACGTGGTAAATACCATGTAGATATGGTCAACAGTATTAATAATTTAAAACAATTTTATTAATAATTGAGGTTTAGATAAAAAATAAAATCATTGAGAATGTGATGTAAATAACTAAGGGAATTGTGACTTGAGTAGGAATATAGTTTCGGTTACAGACAGAAAAACACACAATCTCCATTATAATAAGATTTTGTTAGCATCCTTCCATCTGCTAAAGATGATGGTGTAGTGTCCTTTTTGTTTTTTTTTCTTCTTCTCAACTGCATCTTCGTGAGTGGCTGAATAGGCCAATTTTTGAATGGCAATCTCTGGTGTAATGACTGCATACAAACAGTGATGCTTGCTAGGGTTGTTGTTGTTCTCTCTTCCTTCTGGCTCTCTTTGCTGTGGCTGTTTCTTTCGTCTCTTTTTCACCCTTTTTCATGCCTTGATTGATAAGGAGGTGCTAGACCGTTCAGTTTTCTGCACCGATGTGTTGGTGTTGATGTCAAATAAAGTTTGATTATTATTGTAATCAGAGCCCTTCTACTCAATTATAATGAACTAACCATCAGTTTTTGTACGTTACTCACAGTGATGGGGGAGCCACTGGGAGCGGTTTAAAGTAGGCAAAGCGTTGATTAAAAAACTTGATTAGACAACCAGTCTAGGAGAAGGAAAACTCTTAAAAAATTGTGTTACATTCTACTCAAGCAGAGGGGTTGGTTAATATAAAGTAAAAGTCGCCGGGGTGGCCTAAAGTCGGTATCAGTCAATGAGCTCGCGTCAGGGCGTTCGTTCAGTTCAGTGAGGGAGTCTATCCCCTTTTCACTAGCGGTAGACCAAGGAGATTATTTTTGCATCTGAGGTGGAGCGCCACACCTACCATCAGCTCCTTACTTTACTGCACAGATCTCTGTGCTACTCATACACTGAGTTGGTGAGGGCCAGTATCGAACTAGGAACCTTGTGGTTTCTAGCCAAACACTCTACTGACTGAGGTAACTCAACGAAAATATTCTTTATTAACAAATTTGGTGCCTCTTCTTACCTGTGCCCCGGGCCACCTATCACCCCACCCCCAACTAAGTCGTTGGGGTGGCCTAAAGTCGGTATCAGCCTATCAGTGAGGGAGTCTAACTCCTTTTCACTAGTGTCAGACCAAGGAGATTGTTTTTGCGTCTGAGGTGGAGCGCCACACCTACCATCAGCTCTTTACTGTACCTATCCCCACCCCTGACTACATTATGCTACTCTTCTGATTTTCAACTGCAAGAAGCACGATCATCTCTCTTGAGATGTGTACCGATTATATCTACCCATCTATCTATCTATCTAATATACTTAATTCTCTCCTATCTATCTATCTATCTATCTATCTATCTATTTATCTATCTATTTATCTCAGTCTCTACTTATCTATTTATCTATCTCATTATCTATCTATCTATCTATCTATCTATCACATTCTCTTCTATCTATCTATCTATTTATCTCAGTCTGTACTTATCTATCTCATTCTCTATCTATCTATCTATCTATCTATCTCATTCTCTATCTATCTATCTATCTAATATATTTAATTCTCTATCTATCTATCTATCTATCACATATTCTCTATCTATCTATCTATCTATCACATACTCTCTTATCTATCTATCTATCTATCTATCTATTTATCTCAGTCTGTACTTATATATCTATATATATATATATATATATATATCTCATATATTTAATTCTCTATCTATCTATCTATCTATCTATCTATCTATCACATACTCTCTTATCTATCTATCTATCTATCTACTCTTCTGGTTTTCCACTGAAAGAAGCACGATCATCTCTTGAGATGTGTACCAATCATAAAAGTGAGGAAATGATTTTCACAGCAATTTTATACCATTTTGTATTTCCCTTTGAATAGAAACCACTAACTGAAAAGTATTTAATTTTTCTTTTTTCTAAAAATCTTTTATCCTCTCATTACAGAAATGTAAAAGTAAAGTAAAGTCGTCGGGGCGGCCTAAAGTCGGTATCAGCCAATCAGCGAGGGAGTCTATCCCCTTTTCACTTGCGCTAGACCAAGGAGATTATTTTAGCGTCTGAGGTGGGGCGCCACACCTACCGTCAGCTCCTTACTTTACCGCACAGATCCCTGTGCTACTCATACGCTGAGTTGGCGAGGACCGGAAATGTAGCAGATCTAATTATGTCTCTTTAGAGGGAGTCTATCTCCTTTTCACTAGTGCTACACCAAGGAGATTGTTTTTGCATCTGAGGTGAAGCGTCACACCTACCATCAGCCCCTTACTTTACCACACAGATCCCTGGGCTACTCATACGCTGAGTTGACGAGGTCCAGTATCGAACTAAGAACCTTGTGGTTTCTAGCCGAATGCTCTACCGACTGAGCTAACCCAGCCCTAAACCAATATATATATATATATATATATATCATGTTCACCCACACAAATATTTATACATGTGTGTGTGTATGCGTGTGTGTGCATGCATGTGATATATATTTTTTATATAAGTAAAGTCATCGGAGTAGCCTAAAGTTGGTATCAACCATATATATATATATATATATATATATATAGTTAATTCACCACTTTCAAATATTGAAGTATATTCGAGAATTTGTTGAATATATATATATATATATATATGGTCTAGAGTTTAACGGCGTTAAGTCAGTTGGGGTTCGTTCCTGGTTGGAGTTAGTTGTTGTGTCTAGCCACACCGATGAGAAAAGAAATCTCAAAATTAAATCAGTTTAGAATGTCTAACTGATAGATCTTTATTTTTTTAATGTTTTTTTATTCACATTTTATTTCTGGTATTTTGGCTATATACAGGGTGTCCATAAAGTCCCGCTACAGGTTGAAAATGTATCAACAAAGATGGCGGTCATGTTGAAGTGCAATAATAAAATTATAAATATTAAACCTTTAAGAGTTGAACTATATTTTTTATGAAAAATTTTATCAAACGAGTTATTAAATGTTCAATTTTAAAACTGTTTCAAGACTTTGTGGACACTCTGTTTATATATCCAATATATCAGAAATATATACTAAACACAACAAGACTCTTTGGGTCACCCATTGAACTCTAGGTAAATGATTGGGATTAGGGAAATGTGAGTTTGCAAAGCAAATTAAATATTAAAAAAAAAAACATCAGGAGAATTAACAAAAAAAAAAAAATCAAAATCATTTTGTAAGATTTCTAAAAAAAGGGAACCTTTGACCTAATTTAAATTTAAATGGACCCAATCCTTGAAAGTCTATTTTGAGAAGGTATGGGTTAGCTGCTTCTAAAACTTAACATCCAAATATACTTCACACTCTCTTATCACTCTCTTTACACTCACAGAGAAACTAACATATATAATGAGGAGGTAATCAAGATATACATAGAGAGGGAGAAAGTGACAGGCAGAATGTGAGTTAAGAGACAGGTCAGTTTTTGACTGACAACTAATTAGAACCAATTGAAATAGATTTATTTCCAAACATAACTCAATCCTAGAACTAAGGAATATTTTGATATGAATTTGTGCCATTAAACTCAATAGGAAAAAAGCCTTTAGTAACCAATCATTGATTCATGCAGCTTTAGTATAATATCAGATATATACACCAACCCTTCCACATGAGCAGGATGGATACAAAGTCAATTTCTTAAGCAGAGTTTAACAGGTTTCAATTCAGACTTTTCCTTTTCCTAGACCCAGTCTACCCCCAGACTGGTAGCCTAACCAAGGTTAAAGAGCCTAGTCTGCCCTACTATTTACTCATAGCTGGAGGAAGATTAGTTGGATGCATACCTTTCCCAAGTGTATTAGCGCTATGTGAAATGCAAACAGCCTCGTCCAGGATTTGAACTCAGATCATCGAGTCCATTTTTTACGGCTCTAACCATTACACCACACACTTTTTTTGGCTATACACTGCTGACAGGGTTAGCAAGTTTCTTGGCGAACTTAGGAGCCTTCTTGAACTCAGGAACCTTCTTTTCAAACGTTTGAACCTTTTTGTCATAATCAGGAGCCATCACAGAAATTTAAACCCAACCCTTTATTTAATCCATGGGGGTATACTCTTCTCATTCCGCTAACCATGTTGAATACCCTTCTTCTTTACTTCTTACTTCTTTACTTCTTACTCTATTCTTCTGGCCGTCTTTGGAATCTTATAACATCTTGTCTTGGTCTGGAATCTTCTAAGGTCTGGACTTCTCTTGGGGACTTCGTGTCTGGTCTTCTATTGGGGATTTCTCTTTATCAGAAGCCCTGTGTCATTGTTAGTTTTTAGATAATAAACACAAGACTTCGATTTACTTGAACTTATTTTATTTTTAAATCCCCAACCAGACAATCTGCGCAGATGAGAAAGGCGGCGCGCATAATATGCGACTTACAACCTACGAGCTCGGCTCCTACCTTCTAACTGACTGAAACTTACTTACTATCTAAACCAGAAGAGAGGGTCCTCTCTACCGGTTCTCACGGTATCCACCGGAAGGAAGGATCAGGACTGAGGTCAAGCCTTGTCACTCATCCCTTAAGGCTGCCAGCTGAACTTATTGTTGTACCGGCCGTTCCTACAGTAGAGAATATACACCGGTTCTCACTTAAATAGTGAGACACCGAGTGAAAAGGTTGTACTGTTACCGTTAATGGCAAGCTTAAATACACTTGTCTTATTTACCCTACCTCGACTTGACTTCTTTTTTACTGTTGGATTAACATCACAACACTTATAACCGTCATTTTGATTTCTACACTATTGCACATAAATATTAGGTATCTAATAATTATGTAACAACCATAGCTGGGGTACAGGTGTTAAGCTGTGTTAATTATTATTCTGTGATTTAGATGTGTCGTTTTGATATCCAAATATATCAATGAAAAGATTTTCCTTTAAAAAAAAAAAAATCAGATTTGAGTAAATCCCCCAGTGTGTACAGCTGTAAGTTTGGTTCGTAAATCTCCTACCTCCCCCCTACACATACCCCTACACCATTTTTGTCGTTCAGCATATCCTATTCATAGAAACTGTAGCCATAGAAAAATCAATATGAAGATGGATACACATGTGCACCATTTCAGCGTGTGCATCCGGTGCGTCTGCTGAATCTGTGAGAATTCCTAATTGAAGCCATCCAACCAGCTGTGCGCAACATGGGGGCTAGGGACAGACAGACAGACAGACAGATCGACTGTCCAGGCAGAAGAAAAAGGTACCCCCAGGGGGTGTTTCTTTTGTCATCGATAGCAATGACTACTAAGCCAGGATAATGATTGTGTAGTTGTGTTTTTTTGTTTTTCTTTATCGACTGAATGGATTGGGAGGGGGCGGGCTGGGCTGGGCTGGGCAGCTTCTCATCAGGGAGGGAAAGCCAAATAATTGTTCTTAGGTTTTTCAAGCGTTATGGAAAATCAGAAACATAGTGGATGAAAGGAATAGAATTTTCCAATGATATTATTCAGGTGATATCATCATCATCATCATCATTGTTGTATACCCTTTCTTTACTTCTATTATTCTTCTGCTCATCTTTGGTATCTTACGTTCATCTTCTAGCGTCTCTTCTAACGTCTCTGTTCTTGCTGGCTGGTCGTCCTTGATTCATTTCTTCTTCTAGGTCACTCTTGTTGCCAAAACATTCATCAACCACAAAACCATATTATTTATTTAAACCTTTATTTATTTAACTAAACATATTTCTCTAACACAACACGCATGTGCAGTGACCTCCAACTAAAGACAGATAGACCTTATCTGCCTGATGTCCAAGCTGAAACTGAAGACCCAACCAGGTCCCACGTGACTTCATGTATTTCGCGGGCTTTCTGTAATATTCCATGGAAAGTCTCGCCCATGATATGAAAAGGGCCATCCCCTCAGAAATACAGGGGATTTACAATAATCTATGCATAGATTATGTAACACCAGCTGTATTCCACTTAAAAATTAGCTTGGTCTCAAAAAATACTTTTTTTGGTATAATGTAAGTAAATGGGAAATAATACTTTCTTCTTTTACCATTATGGTAATATCATAATGTTACGGAAAGAAAGTGTATAATATGGTTTAATGATTGACGTACAGGTTGGTTAAATACCTACATAGTATAATAACTTCAAGTCTTGATGATTTTTTTTCCCAGGTAAGCCCAGGCAACCTTGCTAGCTGATTAATATAACCAGCTGTACTCCACTTAAAAAATAGCTTATTCCCAAAAAATTATTTCTAGGTATAGTGTTACATAATCTATGCGGTTGCATAGATTATTGTCAATCCCCTGTATTTTTGAGGGGATGTCCCTTTTCATATCACGGGCAGGACTTTCCATGGAAGATTACAGAAAGCCCGCGAAATATGTGAAGTCATGTGGGACCTGGTTGGCTCTCAGTTTCAGCTTGGACGTCAGACAGATAAGATATGTCTGCTTAGCTGGGACTCACCTGCATACGCGCGCTATGTTTAGTTACATGAAATGTTTAGTGTAAGTAAATAAAAGCTTATGAAAATAACATGGTTTTGTGGTTGATTAATGTCTTGGCAACAAGACTGACCTAGAAGACCAGACATGAAGTCCCCAAGACTAGGTCCAGATGCTGAAAGAAGAATGTAAGATACCAAAGATGAACAGAAGAAAAATAGAAGTAAGGAAAGAAAGGGTATACAACAATGAGAGAGAGAGAGAGAGTGAGTTAAATCAAGATTATTATATTTTTTACATATTGAACTATTTGCTATAGCTCCTTAAGTAAACATATCAAACATAATAATTAGATTATCATACTGTGGTATATCAACAGGTCCTGCTAGTTTCTCTTATGTTTATTTATCGAATTTCTAATGATACTTTTTTATTTTCAGTGATATCTTCATGACGGTTTTGTAAATGATATGCCATTTTTACTATAAAATATTAAATGATTTTTATATAAAAATGCATTGGAAATGATTTTTACAATAAAATGCATTGGAAATGATTTTTACAATAAAAATGCATTGGAAATGATTTTTACTGCATTTTACTAAAATGCATTGGAAATGAAATTTTACTATAAAAATGCATTGGAAATCGTTTTTTACCATAAAAAATTGGAAATGATTTTACTATAAAATGCATTGGAAATGATTGGAAATGATTTTTACAATAAAAATGCAAAAATGCCATTGGAAATGAATTTTACTATAAAATGCATTGGAAATGATTTTTATAAAATGCATTGGAAATCGTTTTTACCTAAAAAAAATGGAAATGCATTTGATTTTACTATAAAAATGCATTGGAAATGATTTTTACTATAAAAATGCATTGAAATGATTAAAATGACTATAAAAATGCATTGGAAATGATTTTACTATAAAAATGCATTGGAAAATGATTTTTACTATAAAAATGTATTTTGATTTTTGTATAAAAATGTATTGGAAATGATTTTAACTATAAAAATGTATTTGGAAATGATTTTTTACTATAAAAATGTATTGGAAATGATTTTTACATAAAAAATGTATTGGAAAGAAAGGGTATACAACAATAGTATATGCAACTGGGGAATAACACTTTAATCATACTGTAATTAGGTATTTGCCTCTCATCCTACTTATGAGAGCGTGACACAAGGACATTTTTATGTGGGCCCACCCACAAACCGAAGCTCAGGGGTGGTAGGCACAAAAAATGCATTGGTCCCATCGGCATTCCTCCTCAAGAGAGGCACCTCAGGCACTGAGCAATAAACCCAGCCCTGCCCCTAGGAAACGGATATAACGAGACGAGTTCAAATCCTGGATGAAGCTTCTTTGCAATTCACACAGTGCTAATACCCTTGGGAAAGGTATGCATCCAACTCTTCTTCCAGCTATGGGTAAATAGTAAGACAGACTGGGCCCTTTAACCCTGGTTAGGCAACCAGTCTAGGAGAAGGAAAACTCTGAATTCAAACTCCGCTTAAGAAATTGACCTTGTGTCGCATCCTACTCATGCGGAGGGGTTAGGTAAATACATAGTGTAATAACCTTCAAGGGTTGATTATTTTTTTCCTGGGTAAGCCCAGGCAACCTTGCTAACAGATTAACATAACCAGCTGTACTCCAGCTGTAAATATGTATATTGTGTAATAACTTTCAAGTCTTGATTATTTTTTCCCCGGGTAAGCCCAGGTAACCTTGCTAGCAGATTAATATTCAATATAAAATACAGAAAGATAGTTAAACTCTCCATATATTCTATATATCTTTCATTTAACTTTTTTTTCTCTCGTTTAATTTAGCCAAGACCTCATAAAAATATTTCCCTGACTTTGAAAAAAAAATGTCCGTTCTTTATAAAAATGAGTTATGGTTGAAGGAGATATTGAATTTTCTTTGCTTTTTTGTGTGTTGTTGAAAGAAAAGAATTTGAAAAAAGGCATATGAATGTCACTGGCTTATCTGATATGGAGTCCTTTGAAATTTATCAAAGACTTTCTCTGTGGAATCGGTTGAGAGAAACATAAAGATAACATTTAGATTGGAAACGAGGAAAAAAGGGCATGAATGAATTAGATTTGCAAAGGCGATCAATAATTGAGTTTTGAAACCAATGCAATTTCGTATCTATCATATTTTCGCTTATTTGCATTCAAGAGATCTAGAATCAACATATCACTCAACTTCACAGGATTCTAGCAGTTTATACATGCAGTGAATCAAAAGAGATCTAGAATCAACATATCATACTCAACTTCACAGGATGGCTGAAACTAGCATCAGTTACCGGACAAAAGTAAGGACCGGCTGTAACCCAATACAGGCCTCTGTGCTAACTACCCAGAACACAGTCATGTGTTGGGTATATATGAATCAAAGTATCCACACAAAAATCAGCAGCCAATAAGAATCCTGAGAATGAGCTTGGCCAAGGTACATAGTGGAATAGCCCAACCTACTATATAAACCACCTACTAACTCTGGATTCTTTAAGCAGATTCAACTTGCATTACAGCTTACATTCTACAACAGGAAAGCTGTAACTAGCGTCCAGTTACCAGACAAAAAAAAAAGAGAGTGACTGTAACTGAATACAGGCCCTGTACTAACTACCAGAACATTGCCATGTGTTGGGTATTTATGGATCAAAGTGTTCGTACTGAAAACCAGCAGCAAATCAGAGTCCAGGGAAGGCCAAAGAAAGTGGAACAGCCCAAACCTGAATAATAAAAATAAGATTTTAAAATTTTAATACTCGTCAAGAATGAATGAAACAAAACATCTTTGGCATATAATAACCCAACAAGGGTTGACATGCTGTAAAATTTAATCAGCTAACGAACATAATCTAGATTAGCTGACCATGATTTGATGATGATGATGTTACTGCTTATGTCACATTACCCAAAATCATCATAACATAGAATAAATACACTCGAAATTTGAGCATGCAATTGTTTTTTTAAAACAAGTTCTAATAGATACATGCCTGATATTATATACTAGCAGTGGCTACCTGGCATCGCTGGGTAGAAGGGGATTTTTTAAGTTAGTCCCGCAGATCCATTATTACTGAATCGGGAGTTAAATCCTCATGAGATGCCCCATTTAAATCCCTATGTAAAAAAAAAATAGACCTTGCATTGATCCAGCTACTCTGAAAAGAAATGTTAATGTCTACTATCTAAAATATTAAATGAAAAAAAAAAATCCATGCTGTTATTTAAATTTTATTTTTTTAATCATCTTCACGAATATAAGTCAAATCTCTATTATTTTTGCTCAAAAACCAAGCCCTGGTGATATTTAATGTGTATATATATTTACTTTGTCTTTAATCGATTTATTTTCATGGTTTCCGCCGGACATACATATACACACAACTGCCCTTTACATATGTATAGATTTATATATAGTTTGTTTTATTTTAATATATATTCAAAGTTACCAGAACTAAGTTTCCATTTAAAATTGTTTTATTTTTCTACCCCTTAATAAATATGATTTTACTTATGGTACAAACTGTCTGGTATTGAATTTTTAACTCCCAACCCCTCAGGGAATATCTTTCAAGAATTAATTTTTACACCACCCTGAGGGCGTTTATTTGTGCTAGTTCATATAATAAAATTAAAAACCTAATATATATTTGCTAACCTTCTGCACGAGCAGGATGTGACACAAGGTCAATTTCTTAAGCGGAGTTCAACAGGTTTGAAATCAGAGTTTTCCTTCTCCTAGACCGGTTGCCTAACCAAGGTTAAAGAGCCCAGTCTGCCCTACTATTTACCCATAGCTGGAGGGAGAGTAGGATTCATAACTTTCCCAAGGGTATTAGCGCTAAGTGAAATAAGCTACCACGTCCACGATTTGAACTCTGGGCGACGGGTTGATTTCCCATGACTTTAACCATTACACCAAGCACTTCCATTAAAAACCTAGATAGAAGTTCAAATGAGAAGTGTTATTC
>CM042171.1:65346757-65356757 GCA_023376005.1 Doryteuthis pealeii
TATTTTATAAATTCTTTGTGTGCAGAACATTTCTACATTTTTTCTATATTATTATTCATTTTCATTTGGTATAATAAAAATACTCTCTCTCGCTAAACTCCTGACCGAAACCACGTGTAAGTAAATTGATTTCAAATATCCTATATGATCCATTCATATACCTTTGCTTTCTTTATTATTTATTCAAATTATATATATATATATATTATTATATATATATATATATATACTCCTATATGCATTTATATACAGTCCACTAATACACTTTATACACTCACTATATACACATATATATTACACACATACTAATATACCACACACATATATACAACTATATACATAATATATACACCACATATTATACACATACTATTTATATCTGTTATCTATATCTTATTATATAATCATATATATATATACATCGGTGGATAAACGTTCTTAGCAACATCTAAGATGCATTGTCAGTTAGCGCCGCAGAAATGATTAGATACGAGGAGAGGAAAGTAGGGAGGTCAGGCAAAGAAAACCGAAGAGAGCTGGAAAAATTAAATTTAAAAAAAAAAATGTAAAAACAAAATCTTCTCTTTTCATTATTAAAGAAGGGTTGACTACCTATCATCTAAACCTCGTAATCCGTACGGAGAAAAAGTGTTCTGGCTACGTATCCCATTTAAATATGGGTACCGCGCCGTCTGATGGCTGTTACTAACAACCAATCAGATGCACGGTGCTTTGTATTTAAATGGGGTAGGAGTTCTACAACCGTACCCCCAAAATTTTTTCTTCAAAAACGTCTTTTGCGTCTATTGTTGTGGTTGTACCAGAGTTTGATCACCTGATAGGGTCAGCAGGCGCCGAGGGAACGTCTTGCTGTTGGAAGACCCGAAACTTCCCATGAACCTGGATTACATCACTGACGACAACACCAAACACCCCAAATGTAGAGCATATATTTAAAAACACATAATTACTATATATAATATAAATATATTATATAAGTTAAAGAAAGAAATGAATCACAGTATGAGTATGAAAGGTGGAATGAAACATCACACACTGTGTTAAAGAGGAAAACAATTTAAAATATCATAGCTGATATGATCAATATTTCGATTTTACAAAAATCTATCAGAGCTCATTTACTCCATTGGTGTTTGTGATTGGAGATAAATGTCAAATTCAGTTTCAAAAAACAAAAAAAAAACCCTAATTTTGCAAAAAAGAATGAAGTTGTTACATTATTCACATGTGGCATTGTGCCATATTTTTGTCGTCACGATGATGTGGTATAACTTTTTGCGTGTCAACACATTTATTGTAGCGGATTTTGACGATTGTGGCAACAAGACGAATTAAACTTATTCGAAAGCGTTGGGTATTAAAACAAATAGTACGTTGGTATCAAAAGATTTTTAGAAAAAGGATTTTATGTTAATTATTTTTTATATTTTGAATTTTATAAATAATAATTATTATTATATTTTTGGTTTTATATATTAAAGGTAAAAAAAAAAGTATGGGCGGGATGTAGGTATTTTGAATACAAAAGTATGGGCGGATGTTAAGGTATTTTGAATACAAAGGTATGGGCGGATGTAAGGTATTTTGAATACAAAGGTTATGCGGATGTAGGTTTTGAATACAAAGGTATGGCGGATGAGGTATTTGAATACAAGGTATGGCGGATGTAAGTATTTTGAATACAAAAGGTATGGGCGGATGTAAGGTATTTTGATACAAATGGTATGGGGCGGGATGTAAGGTATTTTTGAATTACAAAGTATGGGCGGATGCCAAGGTATTTTGAATACAAAAGTAGGTTAATTCAAGCCTTTAAAAGCATTGGTTGCTTCTTCAACCCTCTTTCATTTGGGACCCCAAAGAGGGTTGATAGATGATAAACAACCTAAAGTTGAATGCCAGGTGAAGCAAAGCTTAGTAATAACAAGTTAAGGGGGGGTCGTCTATGCCCATTACACATATATAAGCAAAGCTTATTGAATAACAAGTTAAGCAACAATCATCTTGTTCAGTACTCAGTGGGGTACACTTAGTACAACAAACTAGATGTATGCAATTTGAGCCATTATGTTACATAAATTATTAGATACCTAATGATTATGGCAATAGTGAGAAATCATAATGCGATTGTGCAGCTGATGGCCTTGGAGTGAGTGACGGGCGCTTGACCTCACCTCCACCTTGCCTTCCGGGATAAATCTGAGAACCGGGAAGGATGGAGGACCCTGTCTCCGGTTTAAGATTATAGTAAGTAAAACCTCAGTCATTAGAAGGTAGCAGCGAGCTCGAAGGGGTAAGTCGTGTTTATTACACGCGTTCCCTCATCTGCGCAGATTGTCTGGTTGGGGATTTACAAATAAAATAGATCAAAGTAAATCGAAGTCTTGTGTTATACCTAAAAACTTAACAATGACACAGGGCTCTTGATACGAGAAATCCCATAGAAGGACCAGACCGGAATACCCACGACAACTCCAGACCCAAGATGTCCAAGATATAGAAGCAAGGTAAGAAGTAAGAAGTAAAGAAAAGGGTATACAACAATTATTTCCTACCTTGAACAAAGTAATCCTAAATCAAAAGAATATTTGTGTTACCTGTGAGAAGAATTTTCCATGAATTGTCTTGATGTCTTTCATTGTTCAACAGCATTCACTCAGATTTCAACGGAACCATCAACCAAATCTCCAGTCATTGCTAAATATTCTGTAAAAGGAACAAAAAGAGTTAAAGCTTTTATGTCAAAGACACACACACACCACACACACACACACACAGGGTTATTTAGATTGGTTTGTTTTGTTTTTTCGGCATTATCATCAGTGGGTCATTTAATGCCGATAAAGTTTTGAAATAAATCAATTTTCTTAATGGATAATACAATTTTTTTGTAAATACATTTCTATTAACCCATAGATGGGACCCAAACTGATACTACCACCTCCGGGTCAGAGTGGACCAGGGAGCAATGGTGATGATCCCACATTCCCAAACCTCCAGAACTGGAACCTCACCATCAGATAGAGTTTAACGTCATTCCTAGGACAATGTAGACCCACAGCAACTGCCTTCTAGCACCCATATGATAAAAAGGGGTTGGGGCTTGCCATAAGGGCAATAGGGTTGGGAAAAATCATATAGGTGCTAGGGCTTGACGTGACCAGTCGATTGACGGAGGTGGCCTCTGCGATCGCCCGTCTATCCAAGATAGGGCCAAAGTGGAGTATTGCATGTCATGAACTGCTCATCCACCTGGGCTCTATCCTTAAGCATCACGGTCGCCATCCACGGCAACAGGTGGCCCCATTGGGGGAGTCTTACCCCTCTGCAGAGATGCAGTCGTGCATTCTAACGCCCCACCGACAGGGCGGACAGGGGTATTTAATGCCAAAGCCACTCTTGTAGAAGAACAATGTTAAGTTTTTTTAAGGGTCATGCTTGGCCTTATAGCAGAAGCGCTTATCTGGTGGAATCCTTGATAAAGAGTCCATCGACAATGTGAATCCTTTAGTTACTAAAGTGTCCTGAGTTACTGGTAATCGTATAAGTCTCGTGAGTATTGTAAAGATCCTGGCAATCCTATGTGTGTCCTCCTTTGGTGCAATTTGAATTATGACCAATATGGGGGGGGGTTAAGTTATATTATCAGGCCACTAGTACTGCCAGTGATTGGTTAGAAGAGTCAATCACGTGACCTTGGCCAGTTCTATAAGTATTGGCGGGGAACTAGCACATACCTTATATACACAAAAACTTATGTGGTGTAATGGTTAGCAAGTTGGATTCACAAACCATTGTTAGTGAGTTCAGATTCTCACTGGGTGCCCCATACTTCGGGCATTGGCGCCAATCTAAGCTACGTTAAATAATCTCTATACACAAAACTCACACACAATAGTGGTACTATTTAACCTGTAGATGAGGAGATTCATACCTTCTGCAAGGATATTAGTCTGAAAAGTGAATGTAACAACAGGATGGGTGTCTAAACTCGGTTACTTATGATGTCACAGTGTAATATATTGCCTGATCAGTGCACCCAAGGACACGGCTACCAGGAAGTGCATGGGGGTCAGGTGCAGCCTGGAAACGAAAACAGAATGTGGCCCTGACCTGACCTTTTGCACCTGGAAATGCAGGTGAACACTGACATGGTTTAGGTGTAGAAATCTGTGGCGTAGCCCATAGCCAATGAAAACAGCCTGCGTGGGCGAAGAGAGTGTGTCTACAGAAAAACTGCGTAGGTGTCACGATCAAAGAGGCGTGACCCGGGGTCAGACTACAATAAAGAGGACCCGTAGAGATCGATTACAGACAATGATCAGGCTTGAGATTACTTGAAAAGAACTCCGAAGGCTCCATGTTTGCATAACCCTGCAACGACTCTTAAGCTGTACACAACCGAGGGAATAAACATCTCATCTTACATTTTCCTAAATACAAGTGTTTGTGTTCTTTGACGGGTCCATGTGTAACAACAGTGCAGAAGTGAAGCTTGAAAATGTGACTGAATTGTTGCAATCTATCTAACGTATATAAAGTGCGCAGTTGTGTGTATGTATGTCGTGAATGATAATCTATACATATATAAAGGGCAGTTGTGTGTTATGTATGTCGAATGTAACTATCATATAAAAAGGGCAGTTGTATGTATTTATGTCCGAAGGAAACTTAAAAAATAAAAGCAAATTAACGACAAAGTAAATTATATAACACATTAAATATACCAGGGCTTGGGTTTCTTGAGCCAAAAATAATAGAGATTTGATGTATATTCGTGAAGATGATTAAAAAAATAAAATTTTAAATATAACAGGATGGATTTTTTTTTCATTTAATATTTTAGTAGCAGACATTAACATTTCTTTTCATGAGTAGCTGGATCAATGCAAGGTCTTTTTTTTTTACATAGGGATTTAAATGCGGGCATCTCATGAGGATTCAACTCACGATTCAGTAATAAATGGATCTGTGGAAATCTGATGTATATTTGTGGAGATAATCTAAAAAAAATTAAAATGATAACATCATTGAGTTTAGGAATGAGAATTCAAGTTAACATTAATGTTGAAAAAAAATAATTTAAATGCTCGATCTTATTTAATCAACTGTGTCAAAATTACAGCTGAGCATTTTCGTCACTTTGAAAATGAAAAACGAAAAATATTTAATTTGCGTTAACACTGTCTGTTTTCAAATGACACCTTTCTAGAGGCTTAACATTTCTTGATAGAATGTGTGTGTGTATATATAATATATATATATATATATTATATAATATATATATAAATGTATGTATGTATATGTTATATATGTTATATACATATTATATGTATGTATTATATATGTATGTATATATATGTATATAATATGTGCATATATATATAATATTGTATTATTATATGTATAACATATTGTAAACATTTTGTATTGGGATTATTTTATATATGTTATATACATGATGTGCATATATATATATATATATGTTATATTACATATGCACAACATATATATAAAACATATTTTCATGTATATCTTAATATATTATATAATATATATAAATATGTATATAACATACATACATACTATATGTATATAGTATTCAACATTATATGTATACATATAACATATATTATATATAACATATACATATGTATATATAATAACATACATACATATGTGTTTATATATATATATATATATATATATATATAAAGATATAGATACATATATATGTAGGTATGTATATACATACATATATATGTATGTAATATATATATACATACATATATAAGTATATATATATACACACACACATATGTATCTACATATGTATATACATATATATAATATATATATACATATGTATCTACATATGTATAAACATATATATACATATATATATATATACACACATATGTGTGTACATATGTATATACATATATATATATATATATGCACATATGTATATACATATATATACATACATGTATGTACATATGTATATACATATATATACATATATATATATATATGCACATATGTATATACATACATATATATATATATACATACATATATATGTATATACATATATATACATATACATACATACATTTATATATAATATATATATATATATATATAATATATATATACACACACACATTCTATCAAGAAATGTTAAGCCTCTAGAAAGGTGTCATTTGAAAAGCAGACAGTGTTAACGCCAATTAAATATTTTTCGTTTTTCATTTTCAAAGTGACGAAAATGCTCAGCTGTAAATTTTCACAGTTGATTAAATAAGATCGAGCATTTAAAATTATTTTTTTCAACATTAATGTTAACTTGAAATTCTCATTCCCAAACTCAATGATGTTATCATTTTAATTTTTTTTTAAATTATCTCCACAAATATACATCAGATTTCCACAGATCCATTATTACTGAATCGTGAGTTGAATCCTCATGAGATGCCCCATTTAAATCCCTATGTAAAAAAAAAAAGACCTTGCATTGATCCAGCTACTCTGAAAAGAAATCTTAATGTCTACTATCTAAAATATTAAATGAAAAAAATCCATCCTGTTATCATTTAAATTTTATTTTTGAATTATCTTCACGAATATAAATCAAATCTCTATTATTTTTGCTTAAAAACCCAGCCCTGGTGATATTTAATGTGTATATATATTTACTTTGTCGTTAATTGTTTTATTTTTTAAGTTTCCTTCGGTCATAAATACATACAACTGCCTTTTATATATGTATAGATTACATTCGGACATACATACACACAACTGCCCTTTATATATGTATAGATTACATTCGGACATACATACACACAACTGCCCTTTATATACGTATAGATAGATTGCAACAATTCAGTCACAGTTTCAAGCTTCACTTCTGCACTGTTGTTACACACTGGACCCGTCAAAGAACACAAACACTTGTATTTAGGAAAATGTAAGATGAGATGTTTATTCCCTCGGTTGTGTACAGCTGAGAGTCGTTGGCAGGGTTACGCAAACATGGAGCCTTCAGGAGTTCTTTTCAAGTAATCTCAATCCTGATCGTTGTCTGTCTAATCGATCTCTACGGGCTCCTCTTATTGTAGTCTGACCCCCGGTGTCACACCTCTTTGATCGTGACATCTACGCAGTTTTTCTGTAGACACACCTCTTTGCCCATGCAGGCTGTTTTCATTGGCTATGGGCTACGCCTACAGATTTCTGCACCTAAACCATGTCAAGTATTCACCTGCATTTCCAGGTGCAAAAGGTCAGGTTAGGGCCACATCCTGTTTTCGTTTCCAGGCTGCACCTGACCCCCATGCACTTCCTGGTCAGCCTGGTCCTTGGGTGCACTGATCAGGCAATATATTACACTGTGACATCATAGTAACCGAGTTTAGACACCCATCCTGTTGTTACATTCACTTTCAGACTAATATCCTTGCAGAAGGTATGAATCCCCTCATCTACAGGTTAAATAGTACCACTATTGTTGTTGGAGTTTTTGTGTATATAGTTATTTATAGCTTAGATATGGCACAAGGCCAGAAGTATGGGGCGCCCAGTGAGAATCGAACTCACTAACAATGGTTTGTGAATCCAACTTGCTAACCATTACACCACATGAGTTTTTGTGTATATAAGGTATGTGCTAGTTCCCCGCCAATACTTATAGACTGGCCAAGGTCATGTGATTGACTCTTCTAACCAATCACTGGCAGTACTAGTGTCCTGATAATATACTTAACCCCCCCCCCCATATTGGTCATAATTCAAATTGCACCAAAGGAGGACACACATAGGATTGCCAGGATCTTTACCAATACTCACGAAGGACTTATACGATTACCAGTAACTCAGGACACTTTAGTAACTAAAGGATTCACATTGTCGATGGACTCTTTATCAAGGATTCCACCAGATAAGCGCTTCTGCTATAAGGCCAAGCAATGACCCTTAAAAACTTAATTGTTCTTCTACAAGAGTGGCTTTGGCATTAAATAACCCTGTCCGCCCTGTCGGTGGGGCGTTAGAATGCACCGACTGCATCTCTGCAGAGGGGTAAGACTCCCCCAATGGGGCCACCTGTTGGCCGTGGATGGCGACCCGTGATGCTTAAGGATAGAGCCCAGGTGGATGAGCAGTTCATGACATGCAATACTCCACTTTGGCCCTATCTTGGGCTAGACGGGCGGTCAGAGAGAGGCCCCTCCGATCAATCGACTGGTCACGTCAAGCCCTAGCACCTATATGATTTTCCCAACCCTATTGCCCTTATGGCAAGCCCCAACCCCTTTTTATCATATGGGTGCTAGAAGGCGGTTGCTGCGGGTCTAATTGTCCTAGGAATGACGTTAAACTCTATCTGATGGTGAGGTTCCAGTTTTGGAGGTTTGGGGAATGTGGAGCACCCCTTCATCACCATTGCTCCCTGGTCCACTCTGACCCGGAGTGGTAGTACCTGTTTGGGTCCCATCTATGGGTTAAATAGAAAAATGTATTTACAAAAAAATTGTATTATCCATTAAGAATTGATTTATTTCAAAACTTTATCGGCATTAAATGACCCACTGAGGTTGATATGCCGAAAAACAAAACAAACCAATCTAAATAACCCTGTGTGTGTGTGTGTGTGTGTGTGTGTGTCTATTGACATCAAAGCTTTAACTCTTTTTGTTCCTTTTACAGATATTTTAGCAATGACTGGAGATTTGGTTGATGGTTCCGTTGAAATCTTGAGGAATGCTGTTGAACCAATGAAAGACATCAAGACAATTCATGGAAAATTCTTCATCACAGGTAACAACAAATATTTCTTTTGATTTAGGATTACTTTGTTCAAGTAGGAAATAATTGTTGTATACCCTTTTCTTTACTTCTTTACTTCTTACTTGCTTCTATATCTTGGACATCTTGCGTCTGGAGTTGTCGTGGGTATTCCGGTCTGGTCTTCTATGGGGATTTCTCGTTATCAGAAGCCCTGTGTCATTGTTAGTTTTTAGGTAATAAACACAAGACTTCGATTTACTTTTGATCTTATTTTATTTGTAAATCCCCAACCAGACAATCTGCGCAGATGAGGGACCGCGTGTATAACACGACTTACCCCTTCGAGCTCGCTGCTACCTTCTAACTGACTGAGTTACTTACTATATTCTTAAACCGGAAGACAGGGTCCTCCATGCCTTCCGGTTCTCACGATTTATCCCCGGAAGGCAAGGTGAGAGTGAGGTCAAGCGCCGTCACTCACTCTCAAGGCCATCAGCTGCACTAATCGCCATTATGATTTCTACACTATTGCCATAATCATTAGGTATCTAATAATTATGTAACATAATGGCCTCAGATTGCATACACTAGTTGTTGTTACTAAGTGGTCACCCACCTGAGTACTGAACAAGATGATTGTTGCTTAACTTGTTATTCAATAAGCTTTGCTTATATATGTGTAATGGGCATAGACGACCCCCCCCTTAACTTGTTATTTACTAAGCTTTGCTTCACCTGGCATTCAAACTTTAGGTTGTTTACATCTATCATCTCTTTGGGTCCCATGAAAGAGGGTTTGAGAAGCAACCAATGCTTTTAAGCTTGAATTTACTTTGTATTCAAAATACCCATACCTTTGTATTCAAAATACCTTACATCCGCCCATACCTTTGTATTCAAAATACCTTACATCCGCCCATACCTTTGTATTCAAAATACCCATACCTTGTATTCAAAATACCTACATCCGCCCATACCTTTGTATTCAAAATACCTTACATCCGCCCATACCTTTGTATTCAAAATACCTTACATCCGCCCATACCTTTGTATTCAAAATACCTTACATCCGCCCATACTTTTTTTTACTTTATATATAAAAACCAAAATATAATAAATAATTAATTATTTATGAAATTCAAAATATAAAAAATAATTAATCATAAAAATTCCTTTTCTAAAAATCTTTTGA
>CM042171.1:65361757-65379257 GCA_023376005.1 Doryteuthis pealeii
CACCAACGACATCACAATTCTCTTAGTTATTTACATTATATTCTCAATTATTTTTAAATGATCATTATTTAATCTTAATTAGCATCTTATTTAATCTCTATCAAAGTCTAGCTGAGTGTACCATAGCTTCAGAACAATATATGTATCAGAGCAATATGTGTCGCATAGGCCAACTCTAGTAGTAGTAATAGTCATTAGTTCACAAACAAGACACAGGTTGTATAGTCACAGGGGGCTATTTATTTCTTTGATGCACATGGGTTCTTTTTCAGAGAGAAGGAAAGATAAAGAGAAAGAGAGAGGGGGTACAGTCAAATTACTCTGTCATAAATCATGTTTGCTAATACTGAACACATCTGGGGTGGGGAGGAACCGTGAAGGTCCCACCTGCTTCCCACAAGGCCTGGCCTAAAAGAGACAGATTTTCTTCTTCTTCAGTTTCTTGTCCTGGGGGTGGGAGAACCACATCCATTTCCGGTTTCCAGGGTCATTCGTCAGTCACATTACTGGCACCCCACTTAGTGTTTACTCTTCCAAATTTTAACCCTTGTTTGCTCTTATTTCTTTTTCTTCTCTTTCTCCTTTCAATCCCCATAATAATTACATTACATGAGTTAGATTTGCTTCAAAACAGCCTATGTTATACATTCAAAATCCTGCAATGAGTATTAAATAGGTATAAGAAATAAAGGTTTAAATAGTATATGGTGTTGATAATTTGCATACTGGTTTTAACAAAACTGTGTTTGATAAATAATTACTTGGTGTTATTGAGTTCTAATATTATTGCTTTATTCTCAAATTTAACAAAAGCAATCATAAAAAAATCACACCTGTAGTGAGAGAGGAGACCTACCTAGTGCAACATGGTGTGACAGAGAGAGTGGCGGGCGTGAAGACTTGCCTGGCTTGTAGGACTGACCTAGAGTCGAATCCGCGTCCTTCAGAATGTGAGAGCGCTGTGGACGAGCAGTGAAATAGGAAATAGCAGAGTGGCACAGATGTAGGTGGTCGGGCCATAAGGATTGACGCATACTTGCAGTGCTGATGAGTGTCGCACGTGCTGCACAGACAATTATGAGTGAGGAGCCCGGATGTGGTGAGATTGAGGTATATTTTAAGGACTTACCCTCACAGACCAGAGAGAACAACTGCAGAAGCAATTTGTTGTCGAGACAAGCGGGATAGAGAAATAATTTTTGGATATTGCTGGTGAAACGAGCCTGATACAGTTGGAAGAACATTGCGTCAGACTTGACTGTGACCCCCCCCCACACACACACACACACACTGATTAGAATACCCAATATGAGTCTAGGTAAAAAATCATACATAAGTGAAAGGTAGATATTCTAGCCAAAATAAGACATTAGGTTTATAAGTTTCCAAAATTCACACTGGATTGTCCAATTGGACACATGGCCTAGTGGATAAAGGAGTTAGGTTAAGACAGTTCTAGGTGACAGTTATCTCTTGACTGCAGGTTCAATCCTGGTCAGGGGCAGCAGTAACATAGAATAATAATTAACACAGCTTAACTCTCTACCCCATCTGTGGTTTGTAGAATGCAAACAGGATACCCCCGTGGACTGAATAAAGGGTTAAGTTTAAAGTTCCGTGATGGCTCCCGATTACAACTAAGAAGGTTCCCGATTATGACTAAGAAGGTTCCTGAGTTCGAGAAAAGGGCCTTAGTGCACATCGGTCGAAACGTTGTACAGATAATAATGAAGATGAGGACAATGAAGATTTATTTATTAAAACTTAATATTTGTGCCTGAAGGTCGTATATTTTTGCTAACAAAATTAGATATTATAAAACTTAAGAAATAAAAAGATACAAGCAGGATTACCTCAATACATGAAAAATCGATATAAGAATAGAATAATTACCTCCCCTTAGCTAAACTTTTTTCTAGATTCATAATGTAAAAATATTTTTTTAATAAATTTTAAAGAATGTATTTAAATATATTTCATATTTATATTAAGAATATTACATTTATATATATTATATATAATATATGATATAAATCATGATTATTATACTTTTTACATATTGAACTATTTAGCAATAGCTCTTAAGTAAACATATCAAATGTTGTAATAATTGAATTATCATACTGTGGTATATCCACACGTCCTGCTAGTAAATATAAAATCATGGAGTATGAAACATAAATAATTAAGTGAATTTTGATGTAAGTTTTGGTTACAGACAAACACACAATATGGTTTTTGGTTTGGTTTGTTTTGTTTTACGGCATATCAACCTCGGTGGGTCATTTAATGCCGATAAAGTTTTGAAATAAACTAATTCTTAATGGATACACAATTTCTTTTATAAATACATTTTTCTATTTAACCCATAGATGGGACCCTAACAGGTACTACCACTCCGGGTCAGAGTGGACCAGGGAGCAATGGTGATGAAGGGGTGCTCCACATTCCCCAGACCTCCAAAACTGGAACCTCACCATCAGATAGAGTTTAACGTCATTCTCAGGACATGTAGACCCTCAGTCACCGCCTTCTAGTACCCATATGATAAAAAAGGAAGCGCGTGGTGTAATGATTAAAGTCATGGGAAATGGACTCGTCGCCCCGAGTTCAAATCCTGGATGTGGTAATACCCTTGGGAAATGCGCTAATACCCTTGGGAAAGGTATGAATCCTACTCTCCCTCCAGCTATGGGTAAATAGTAGGGTAGACTGGACTCTTTAACCTTGGCAAGGTAACCAGAGTAGGAGAAGAAAAACTCTGAATTTAAAACCTGTTAAATTTCGCCTAAGAAATTGACCTTGTGTCACATCCTGCTCATGCGGAGGGGTTTGGTAAATATATATATGATAAAAAGGGATTGGGGCTTGCCATAAGAGCAATAGGGTTGGGGCAATCATATAGGTGCTAGGGCTTGACATGACCAGCCGATTGAATGGAGTGGGCCTCTCCGACCGCCCGTCTAGCCTAAGTAAGGGTCTAAGTGGAGTATTGCAGGTCATGGACTGCTTATCCACCAAGACTCGTAATATGGTCAGATGTGACTAAAGACTATAGTCAAGTCTTATTGAAAATACTAATTTACCACAAATGTTTCTGCCGTGCCTACTGAGGCTGTAGAATATGATGACTGCACTTCTGCAGATGAGTAAGACCACCTCTTGGCTATGGGTGGCAACTTGTGATACTTAAGGATGGAATCCCGGTGGCTAAGTAGTCTATGACATACAACACTCTACTTTGGTCTTTACTTAGGCTAACATTTCCATGCTGTAATCGCTAACAAAAGAAGAAGAGTAGTGGTAATATATAACCAGTCCTGTTAGCTGGAACAGTAGAATACACCGACTGCACCTCTGTAGAGGGGTAAAATCCCCACATTGAAACCACCTGTTGGTTGTGGGTGGCGAACCGTGATGTCTAAGTGTTGTATATCCTTTTCTTACTTCTTACTTCTGGTCGTATTTTCTTCTGGCCGGCTTTGCTATTTCTTCATCTATCTTGGTCTGGTCTCTTCTAACGTCTGGACTTTCTTGGGGACTTCGGGTCTGGTTTCTATTAGGGATTTCTCCTTATCAGAAGCCCTGTGTCATTGTTAGTTTTTGCGTAATAAACACAAGACTTCGATTTACTTTGATGTTACTTTATTTTCAATCCCCAACCCAGACATCTGCTCAGGTGAGACTTACATCCTACGAGCTCGGCTCCTACTTGCTAACTGACTGAAACTTACTTACTATCTAAACCAGAAGAGAGAGTCCTCTCTACCGGTTCTCACGGTATCCACCGGAAGGTTAGGACTGAGGTCAAGCCTTGTCACTCATCCTTCAAGGCCGTGGGCTGTAGCTTATAATGGCCATTTTGATTTCTACACTATTGCCATAAATATTAGGTATCTAATAATTATGTAACATAAGGATGGAACCCTGGTGGCTGAACAGTCCATGACATGCAACACTCCACTTTCGTCTTTACTTAGGCTAGATCAGTGGTTCCCAACCATTTTAGTATCATGACCCACTTTTTTATCACAACTTTCTTAATGTCCCCCACCCGTTAATTGTTTAGTATGATATAACAATATCAGTTTTGAAGAAGTATAACATAAAAAATTGTATCTTTCAAATAAAATTAAAGGGTTTAACTTTAAATTTAATCAAATAAAATCCATTTTATAATGTGTATAATTGCGGGGGGGGGGAGGGCAACAGATGAAGAACTGAAAAGTTAAACAAGTCAGAAGCCACGCATATAGCTGGTGCCAGATGCACGATAACATTAGTGGGTGAACACTTGACTAGATTGCATAAGTTGTTGTGCTCAGCTAGGTTGTAATTACAATTTTACCCTATAAATTTATCATTTTTACTCATATAGGGTAAGATAAAAAAAAATGTTGATATTACTATATTATTGAATTCCCCCCCCCCATTGGGGCGTAGGCCTTAAATAATAATATCAAATAATATGATATAAAAAATTGTATCTTTCAAATAAAATTAAAGGGTTTAACTTCAAATTTAATCAAATAAAATCCATTTTATAATGTGTATAATTGTGGGGAAGGGTAACAGATGAAGAACTGCAAAGTTAAACAAGTCAGAAGCCATGCATATAGCTGGTGCCAGATGCACAATAACATTAGTGGGTGAACATTTGACTAGATTGCACAAGCTGTTGTGCTCAGTGAGGTTGTAATTATAATTTTTATCCATATAGGATAAAATATAAAAAAATGTTGATATTACTGTAGTTTTCATATTGCCCCCCTATTATTATTGAATTGCGCCCCCAGTGGGGCATAGGCCCCACATTGGGAATCACTGGGCTAGATGGTCAGTCTTAAAGGCCCCCTCCAATTAATTGGCTGGTCATGTCAAGCCTTAGCGTCTATATAATTGTTTTTCAGCCCTATTGACCTTATGGTAAACCCCAACCCTTTTCAGCATATATGAGCTAGAAGGCAGTGAATGAGGGTCTTAGCGTCTTGGCTATGACGTTAACTTACATCTAATGATAAATTTCTGGGGAGTGGGGAGTACTTCTTCATTAACATTACTTTGACCCTGATGGTATTACCTGTTAGGGTCCTATCTATGGGTTAAATATAATAAGGTAAGTTTGAAAAATCATATTAAAAAAAGAATTGTGTTAAATCCTACTTAACAGACATAAATTCCACCATTGTATGTCGCACTGCCGAAAAAAAAAAAATACTAAAAATCAAGGAATTAATGGAATTTAATGAAATTTTCAGTGTTGCTATATTAATGAATAAACAATTTAATGCACCAGTTATTTTATTTGAAAACTTTTACACTTTTTCATCTCAGTTAACTTTGAGGCATAACACAGATTTACAAACATACGTGGTTCAAAATTAATTGACCTGAAAAAATGTAAGAGTTTTCAAATAAAATAACTGGTGCATTATATTGTTTATTCATTAATATATCAACACTGAGAATTTCATTAAATTCGATTAGTTCCCTGATTTTTGGTATTTTTTCTTTTGGGGGGTGACATACGATGGTGGAATTTAGGTTCGTTAAGTTTGATTTAACCAAAATTGAGTTTTAAAAGATTTTGAATACCCATCCAGAATGATAAAATAAAACATCCTTGGCATAAAATAACCCAACGGGGGTTGAAATACCATAAAATCCAACCAACCAAGTATTGATAAAATGTTTTTTCTTAATAATTGAGATTTAAATAAAGATGAAATCATGGAGAATGGGACATAAATAACTAAGGGAATTTTGATGTAAGTTTTGGTTACAGACATACAGACACGTAATCTCTGATATGACGAGATATAATTAAAAAGTACAGAGGTAAATTCCATGTCAAATCATCCAGAAAAAAGTAAAATTGTCACCCACCCCCTTCAATTTTTCTGAAATTTTGTTCATGTGTGGACAATGTTAAAGTTAGACATTCCCTGAAATTTGAGCTTCCAATTCCAAAAATTGGCAGAGTTATGTAAATTTTTAGCTCTCCAAATTTGGTTGGATTCACAAAAAATGGCAATTTTTGTAATCTATTTTTGTCTGTAAAATGAGTTCTAGAGCTTCCCTACTACTTCGGTTTGGAGAAAAAAAAAAACTATCTTTTTGGTACAATTAATGTTCAATAAATATGAAATAATAATAGAAAATAATCTTTGTCATAGATGTAGTGTCACATTGGGATATTGATCTTGCTATGAAAAAATCATAAATAATCAATAACTTAAAATTGGTTAACTTTCAGATTTTTTGATAGCATTTGTGGATTTCAAAAATGCTTTTATAAACCAATTTTTAGTAGTGGGGAAGCTCTAGAACTCATTTTACAGACAAAAATAGATTACAAAAAGTTGCCATTTTTCGCGACCTCTCTCAAATTTAGAGAGCTAAAAATTGACATAACTTCGCCAATTTTTTGAATTGGAAGCTCAAATTTTGGGGATTGTCTAACTTTAACATAATCCACACCTGGACAAAATTTCAGAAAAATTGAAGGGGTTGGGTGACATGGCCTGGATGTTTTGACGTAGAAGACATAGTTAAGTCTTAACTTATTTACAAGAAATGTTTAAATATTTGAAAGTTATGGTATACAATGACTGAGACTGCTATTTTTTTTTTCAGGACACACGCATGGCGGTCAGATGTTTCCCCTTTTGATCGGAGCTTACTTAATCAATCCATTTTTTGCTGGACTTTACCATTACAAAGGCCAAAGCTACGTTTATGTATCGGAAGGAACGGTTTTCTGGGGAATCCCAATGCGGATCGGAAGCACGATGGAAGTAACAGAAATAATATTAACTTCCAGATAATTAACAGTTTGAAAATATTAATTAACACAGGTAATTGATTATTAAATCTTTTATTTCTATTAATTCTTTTATTTCTAGTCTGTCTAAGAATAATTGTTTTTCAAAAAGCTCTCCTGGTGGCCTTTCAGTTTGCATGTAAAATTGGCCAAAAACAAATTAATTATATATAAAAGTAAATCTATAAGTTTGCATCAAATGAGCATGCATTGTGGTTGTACAGGAGATATTGGTGATCCCAAATAGAACTATCCCCAACATAGCAGTCAATTGGATACTTTTATACTTTATACACACACACACACACACACACACACACACACACACATTATACACACACACACACACACACACATATATATATATATATATATAACTTAATATACCAAACTTGTTGGTAAATCCTCACGGTGAGAAAAAACCCAGCAAATAGTTTGATTGTAAATATATACTACCAAACATCACCTGGGGAAAAAAAATTTTGGAAAAAAGAAAAGACCAAGATAATCGTACCAACCAAAAATAATCTATTGGTACAATATCTGTCCAAAAGAAAAAACAATTTATATGCATATATATATATAAGATATATATATTCATACAAAACCACCAGGAAACTAAAGCTAATAAGTAAAAAGTGCTCAATACCTAAGTAGAGCAAATAATAAAGTTAAACCTAATGAGTCAGATAAACCTACTAAAAGTTTCACTAAGTGCTCTTCAGGGCTAAGATCCGATTCTAAGAGTTGGATCTTAGCCCTGAAGAGCACTTAGCGACCCTAAGAGTCGGACCTTAGCCCTGAAGAGCACTTAGCGAAACTTTTAGTATGTTTATCTGACTTATTAGGTTTATCTTTATATATATATATATATATACATATATATACATAGAATATGAAAAAAGTATACCACATAGTTTTAAAATAGAATACTATTAACAGCTATTGAATGCTAAGATTTGTCTCTTTTCTTCTTTCCATATTTATATTGAATATTATTCGGAAGTTACAACATCACATATTAACAATGCTCTGATGATGGTTTATATTAAAGACTGAAACATTTAACGTTGGCTTATACATCTAAGTCTGATAAAATCATCCTCTAATTACTTTGTTTTTCATATTTTGTATGTTCACTTTTGATTAGATTTATTTTGATTTTCCCTGATACACACACACACACACACACACACAACACACACACACACATAATATATATATATATATATATATATATATATATATATACTATATATATATATATATATATATATATATATATATATATATATATATATATATGGAGTGCGTGGCTAGTGGTTAGAGTCGTAAAATGGACTCGTCGATTCAAGTTCAATTCCTGACGAAGCTGTTGGATTTCACATGCTAATACCCTTGGGAAAGGTATGAATCCATTAATTCTCCCTCCAGCTATGGTTAAATAGTAGGGCAGACTGGGCTCTCAGCCTTGGGTAGGTAACCAGTCTAGGAGAGGGATAACTCTGAATTCAAAATTCCTGGTCAGTCGTTGATTGGGTGTGGCAACCCTTGATGCACCAATTCTTTCCTATCGATTGTGCCAAAAAGTGTGGATGGTCCAACATAAGCCTTCACCACTATAAACAAATCACTGTGTGGGAGTTCATTGTGTGTATGAACCCTCATATGTCGAAAATCGACGGGAGAGTCCATTATTATATATATATATATATATATATTATATATATATACATGTAGAATTAAACAAAAGCCACATCTCCTGTTTAACAATTTTTTTTTGATCTTTTCGAGTTTTCTGGCCAACTTTTTAATATTTGGGTGGAATTCGTGGATAAGTCCACCAAAGTTCAAGTCTCGAGTACTTTCGGCACTTCGAAGTGCCATCATCAGGGGTGATGTGTTCCAGTTTTATTTTTAAATTATATTAATGTGAAGGCTGGAAGGAGAAGAATTGATGAGAAAGGTGTTATAGGCATTTTAAAATGTGTGTACTGCATTGGAAATTAATTTTGTTTAAGGATGGTTTGTATTGTTTTATGTATAGAGCTTCTAGTATTTGGAGTTTTAAAATGCCTATTCCTTTCTCATTAATTCCTCCTTCCAGCCTCCACATTAATATAATTTTAAAAACAAAAAAACTGGAACACATCACCCCTGATGATGGCACTTCGAAGTGTCGAAAATACTCGGGACTTGAACTTTGGTGGTCTTATCCACGAATTCCACCCAAATATTAAAAAGTTGGCCAGAAAACTCGAAAAGATCAAAAATAAAATTGTTAAACAGGAGATGTGTCTTTTGTTTAATTCTACATGTATAAATGAAAGAATGCTGCCCAAATACACACGCACACACACACGCACATATATATATATATATATATATATATATTTGTATATAAGCAAAATTAATATATATATATATATATATATATATGTATATATATATATAACACTCACACAAACACAAACACACACACACACACACACACATATATATACACGTATATATATATATATATATATATATATATATATATATATATATATATATATATATATATATATATATTCAATTGTCTGGCAGCCGAATTATCTTGACTCATCTTTAAAAAAAAAAAAAAATTAACTTGTTTACATTTTTCGAAATCAATTTTGAGGTGTGTGGTGGGGAGATAAATGGAATTTCTTTTGTGGGGAGGGTGGTGTTGTTTGGGTTTGGTAAATATATATATGGCATTTCTTTCAAGTGCACCTGATTTTGTAAACATATACATAAAAAAAAAAAATCCATCTTTCTTTCTTTGTCTCCTTTCTTTCTTTCTCTTCCCCATTCGGAAAAATGTTTTCTTTTTTGGGTTTTTTTTTTTTTTACCGATTCTGTCTGCTGGGCTCCACATTATTATTTTCAAGGAATTTCAAGGAATTTTGAACAAAAATCTTAAAAACAGCTTCAACATTCTTTTCTACTTCAATTCTTGTGCTAATTCTTTCTTTCTTTCTTTCTTTTTTTATTACTTTATTAAAACCCAATATCTATATATTAATTTTCGTGTTCCTTAAAAGTACGGCCGTTATCATCTTGCAACACCCTATGGTTAAAAATGAGACCGTCCAAATCGTATAAGACAAAAATGCAAAAATGTAAGTCCTGATTATCTGGTGTTGCTTACCCGACGAATTCGTATTAATTATGAGTGTTGTTACCTCAGCTAAGTAATGGACCATTCCGTTTTTATCATAAAGAAAGAAAGGGAAGAAAAAGGACATACTACACAAAAAATATAATAAGAAAGAAAGAAAGAATAAGAGAAAGTAGGGGAAGATAGAGAGAGGGGAAAGATAGAGAGAGGAGAAAGATAGAGAGAGAGGGTAGAGCATGATAATGTTAATCTGTTTCAATCGAACATAAGGAAAATGATAAAAGGAAATGAAGGAAAGAAAGAAAAAAAAACAGTGAGTGAGAGAGTTAAATGAAAATTATTATACTTTTTACATATTGAAGTATTTTACAATACCTCTTAAGTAAAAATATCAAACATAATAATTAAATTAACATACTGTGGTATATACACGTGCTGCTAATAGATAAATATTGCTTGTCATAAATTGCTGTCCAATTATTGTCCAATGCAGTAAAAATCATTTCCAATGCATTTTTATTGTAAAAATTATTGTGCAATGCATTTTTATAGTAAAAATCATTTCCAATACATTTGTATTGTAAAAATCATTGCCCAATGCATTTTTATAGTAAATATAATTTCTAGTGCATTTTTATAGTAAAAATCATTTCCAATGCATTTTTATTGTAAAAATCATTGTCCAATGTATTTTTATAGTAAAAATCATTGTCCAGTACATTTTTATTGTAAAAATCATTGTCCAATGCATTTTTATAGTAAAAATCATTTCCAATACATTTGTATTGTAAAAATCATTGTCCAATGCATTTTTATAGTAAATATAATTTCTAGTGCATTTTTATAGTAAATATAATTTCTAGTGCATTTTTATAGTAAAAATCATTTCCAATGCATTTTTATTGTAAAAATCATTGTCCAATGTATTTTTATAGTAAAAATCATTGTCCAATACATTTTTATTGTAAAAATCATTGTCCAATACATTTTTATTGTAAAAATCATTGTCCAATACATTTTTATTGTAAAAATCATTGTCCAATGCATTTTTATAATAAAAATCATTGTCCAATGCATTTTTATAGTAAAAATCATTTCCAATACATTTTTATTGTAAAAATCATTGTCTAATGCATTTTTATAGTAAAAATAATTTCCAATGCATTTTTATTGTAAAATTCATTGTCCAATGCATTTTTATATTAAAAACCATTTCCAATGCATTTTTATAGTAAAGATCATTTCCAATGCATTTTTATAGTAAAAATCATTGTCCAATGCATTTTTATAGTAAAAATCATTGTCTAGAGAGACAATGATGAGGGGACGATAAATTTGGTTTTTACTTGTTTTCTGCTTCCTACTTTGTTGGCCGCCATATTCTTCAGGGCTGATTCTTACTCTAGTGGGCTCTGCTGTTAGGCTTTCTTCTGGGGGTTGATTTCTTCTCTGTTTGGGCTGAGGGTCATGCATTGCTTGTTTCTTAATTAATAAAGCAAGACTTTGTTGCTTCTTTAAAGCTTTTATTAAAACAACCCCAGCCTAAAACATTATGGTAAGAAGCGCCTTTTGAGAGAACATCCTCTCTCAGCGAGTAACTGGTCACAACTAAACTAAACTATCACACGGTTCTACTAGCACATTTTTCGAGGGGGTCAAACTGAGATCACCTCATGTCAATCATGCCAACAGTAATTTTCCACTAAACTCTCTCCTATTTGAATTTTCTAACGAACTCTGATTAAAAATTTATCTAGCTACAGTACTTACATAATTCATAGGCTATCCATGAATTATGTAACAATGCCAAATTGCTAGGTTTGTGATGCTCCTGAATCAGTTGAGTTTCTTCATCACTGAAACCATGTTTTGAAACATTGTTTGGACCATATGACCTTTAGGCACCCCATTTGCAATCTCGATTCATAAGGACATTTTTTTAATTTACATCATCAAAATCCGGTTGTTTGTTAGGGATTAGAGTTAGGGTTTAGGGTTAGGGTTAGGGTTAGGATTAGGGGTTAGTTTTATAAAAAAAAAATTTTAATCTAAAAATCGTCTGTTAACAAACAACCGGAATTTGACAGTGTAAATGAAAAAAATGTCCTTATGAATCGAGATCGCAAAAGGGGTGCCTAAACTGGAACCAAGTTTTCCAACTTTCAAGACTTCAAGGTTGTGATATTGGAGTGTGAGCATAAGAAGAATTGTATTTCGCTTCTCATCAAGGAGTCGGCAGATTCTGATGCCTTTTCTCGATGGGGTATGCGGGAGATGCCGATGATCAGTTATTGGAAATCAATGCATGCCAAGAATTTAGCAGCTGCTCACAGCTAGCACGAATAATGAACAGTGCTCCCCATCATTTCTTAGCCACTTTTTACCTCATTGATTTGCAAGACGTAAATACCTGATTGGCATTCACACAGAGAACTTATTTTATTCTCAGTTGAACGTATAGAATTACTCGGTATAGCATAAAATACTACAGGGTGTCCCCCAAAAAATTAATATAGCCCAGGCAAGTCAAACTGAGTAGCCCCCTGTGTTCACATTGATTACATATGTATGTTATGAGGGCCGCATAGACTACATATGTCTGTCATGAGGGCTGCACATGAAAACTAAATCTTTCACATAATTACTCAGTATAGCATGAAATGATACAGGGTGTCCCAAAAAAAAATGAATATAGCCCAGGTAAGTTGAACTGAGTAGCCCCCTGGGACCGCATAGATTACATATGTATGTCATGAGGGCTACATAGACTACATATGTCTGTCATGAGGGCTGCACATGAAAACTAAATCTTTCACATAATTACTCAGTATAGCATGAAATGATACAGGATGTCCCAAAATATTTAATATAGCCCAGGCAAGTCAAATTGAGTAGCCCCCTGGGACCACATTGATTACATATGTATGTTATGAGGGCCGCATAGACTACATATGTCTGTCATGAGGTGTGTATGTGTGTGTGTGTGTGTGTGTGTGTGTATATGTGTGTTTGTGTATATGTGTGTGTGTGTTTGTGTATATGTGTGTGTATATGTGTGTGTATATGTGTGTGTATGTGTGTGTGTAAAATGCAAATAAGAACACAATTTTTTTTTTTTCAATTTAATTTATGCAATATATTTTTACAAAACACAAACTCAAATTTCAAAATAATTTTCATACTGCTTGGTAAAAATGATGTTTGACCAGATTTATGCCTAACACCGTCACGGAAAAACATAGCGTAAATAAGGGCAGGAGTCCAGGATGATGAAATGTTATTTGCTTTTGTGATCATTTTTTGTATGCAAGTGTCTTAAACTGACCATTATATGATCTATGTTATTATAGGACACCTGGCACTGAGCTCTCTCTCTCTCTCTATCTGTAACTTCTTTTCCTTTTCCTTTTTCTTTTCCAGATCTCCATTTTGTGATATCACCCCAGCAGCCAGGGAATCAAACTAGAAAGGAGGGTTATTTCAACCCTCGATCAAAGAACAGTCTTGTTCCACTGGCATTTGATGAATAATCAAAAAAAAAAAAAAAAAAAAAAAAAGAAAATGAATATGCAAATACAGAAAAAAAAATACGTGAATGAATTATTTCGCATACATTCCTAATCTCATTTTACAGTTTTATGTATTTCAAAAAAAAAAAAAAAGAAAAGAAAAGAAAAAAAAAAAAACAGTTGATTTTAAAAGTTGTTGTTATTTAATATTTTGGTGCTATACGCAGAATCCCGGCCACCTGCCTTAAAAAACGCTAGTCGGTGATAACTGAAAAAAACAAACAATCCTCCCTACCAATGAAGTCCCTAGCTGAAGCAGTGCCTGCTGAAGCGCTTAAGTCATTTTTCCCAGAAAATTTAATGCGATATTTTACCCCCTCCAGTCTTTTTTTGACAAGTAAATGTAAATATTTTAACTCTCCCCCTCTTTAAAATATTTTAAGGGTGGGGGCTAAATATTTACATTTACTTGTCGATAAAAATAATGCCTTACTTTTAATGCCTTCAAACCACTAAAAAAAATTGTCAATAAAAACGCCTTCAATCCACTAAAAAAAAAATCTTTTTTTTTGTATTTTCATTTTTTTTAACAATCAATTACAAATAAAAAATCAAAACATTTTTTTTGCTATTTTTATTTTATTTAGGGAGGGTTGTTTTTTCAGCTATCACCGCCTAACGTTTTTTAAACTCTTAACATTAAGCCCGAAGTCACATTCATTTTCCTAATCTACCCCAAACAATAGCCTTTGTTTAAATGTAATATTAAACATATTTAGAAGTCTTTGATTTAAGGGAAATAACAGGTAACTTTTAATGAAAAGGCCATTTTTAGCATTTTTGATAGATCCTTATATTAGGGAAATAGGTTTACTAAGCAAAGATACATGGTGAACAGAGTAATTAGTAATTGCTAGGTTGAATTAAAAGAAAATTATAGTCAAAATTAATAAGAGATTGCAGTCTGAATGTGTTGTAATTCGAGTATCAGAGTTAACAGAGAAATAATACGAAGAAACATGATGAGTATTAAGGATGGGAAAAAGGTTTACTAAGCAAAATACGAGGTGAACAGAGTAATTAGTAATTGCTAGGTTGAATTAAAAGAAAATTATAGTCAAAATTAATAAGAGATTGCAGTCTGAATGTGTTGTAATTCGAGTATCAGAGTTAACAGAGAAATAATAGGAAGAAACATGAAGAGTATTAAGGATAGGGAAAAAGGTTTACAAAGCAAAAATACAAGATGAACAGAGTAAATAATCTTTGATGCTATTTCCTCAAACAATGGTGAAAATACGAGATTTGGTTTTTGGTATCAGTATTTATTGTTGTTGTGGGGTTTTAAGGGGTCAAATAAGAACAAAACGACGGGTAACAAATGTAGGAAAATGTATTAACAAAACAGTAGACAATTACAGTACAGACAAGTGGGAATTACGTCCGACAAATAGAGTTATGAGTTGACTCGCATTGGCTTACTCTACAAGCCATAATTGTCCCTGTTACCTACAGTAACCCGTCGGCGCATTCTATTAGTCTATAGGGTATATCACCTATAACAATTATTTTTTATGTGGTCTTCAGATGTGATCATTCTAAAGGTTGTCCACAAAGTCTGGGTACATGGGGCTTAACACATACTTTTAAAACAAAATAATTGTGGATGTCCGACAAAGCTAGCAGAAACCTTGACCATGACAGCCTCTTTCGTTTCATCTGAAGTTTTTGGTCGCCCGGAATGAGGGTTTATCCAAGACACTTCCTGTTTCTTTAAACTTCTTGATCAATTTCCCAAACGGCAGTAAAATAAATAGGTTGCCTATCAACGGTGTCAAAGGTTAAATTCTTCCGTAATTTTGTGATAAGACCGTCCCGCTGGTTCACTTAAGAGTACTAACTCGATTCTTTCTTCTTTAGACAGAGCCATCATTCAATCTGGGTAGAAAAAATAACATAAATAAATTTAGAAAAGTAAAGTATTTTTTATTTAATTTAAACAAAAGTAAAAAAAGTAAAATTATTATTTCTTATATTTAATTGTTTATGTTATGATTTTATTTACTGCTAAACTATCATATCTGCCTTCTCGGAAAAAGTAACATAAATACAATTGTGAAATCTCCTTGTACCCAGACTTTGAGGACATCCTGTATAAGTTATGGTTAGTTGCTTGGTTGTTATATTTTACAGCATATCAACCCTTTTTTAAGTAATTTAATGCCAAATCAAGTCATTTTGAGAAACAAAGGACAAGTTCCTTACTGTACCTGCTGTTGATTAAGTGGTCACCCGAATAAATCTTGAACCGGCTTGTTGCTGCTTAACATCGGTGAAATTATAGAAACTGGTGCTTTCAGCATGATTTGACCATAATCAGTCTTAAAATCATTCAATCTGGGTAGAAAAAATAACATAAATAAATTTAGAAAAGTAAAGTATTTTTTATTTTATTTAAACAAAAGTAAAAAAGGAAAATTATTATTTCTTATATTTAATTGTTTATGGTATGATTTTATTTACTGCTAAATTACCATATGGCCAGTATTGAACCAGGAACCTTGTGGTTACTAGGCAGATGCTTTACCGACTGAGCTAAAGTGGTGAAAAGGTGATAGACTCCCTCACTTTTTGGCTGATACCAACTTCAGTCCACCCCGACGACTTTACTATTCATTTTAAAATTTAGTCATTAATGAATAAAGAGATGAAAATTTTATTAAAATCGGACAATTCTCTGGGCATGTCTTCGATAAAGAAGCACTGAATCTTTCAAAGCCTCCATGCTTCCTGTAGTCCACCAACACTATACCTGATGCCACTCTCCACATACATATGCACACACGCGCACACATACATGCATATTACTACTGTAAACTGTTCATGTTCCTGACACTACATTATTCTGTGGACTTGACATGAGACTTTGATGAGTTGTGGTGCACCTGAGCACTGTACACAATAAATTTCATTATTTTTTTTTAATAATATTCCTAATCTTTTATTGTCATGACGGAAGTGCTGAAATCCAAGTGAAAGGGCCGGTTTAGCTCAGTCTGTAGAGAGTCCGACACGTTCGATACCAGCCCTCGCCAATTCAGCGTATGAGTAGCACAGGGATCGGTGCGGTAAAGTGAGGAGCTGAAGGTAGGTGTGGCGCTCCACCTCAGACCTCAGACGCCAGAAACGATCTCCTTGGTCTAGCGCTGTCCTGCTGGTGCCGACCATAGGCCACTCCAACGACCTAACTTATTTACCTGAATGTAAAGAATACTCCAATACAAATGTATTTATATTTGGGGCACTCAGTGAGAACCGAGCTCATTCACAACGGCTTGCTAGACTAGCTTGTTAACCTTTACACCACGTGAATATATATGTATATATATATTCCAAAGAAGGGGTATAAACATCCCTGAAAGTTTAACGAAATAAAACGAAACTTAACATTCAAAAACAGAGTTTCTTATATTTCATACCCAATGCTTCTTCGTAAATACCAAACAATATATATATATATATATATATATATATATATATATATATATATATAAAGGCCCCACACTAAAAATTACAAGAAGCAGAAGATACCCCGCACAAACGACCACGGATGCGGACTACGCAGATGATCTAGCACTTCTTAAAAGTACACTTGCACAGGCTGAATCCATGCTACATAGCCTAGAAGGGGCAGCATGGAACATCGGCCTACGTTTGAACTCCGATAAAACAGAAGACATGTGTTTTAAAAATGAAGGAGACATCTCCACACTCGATAGCAAACCCCTAAAATCGGTAAAGCAATTCACATACCTAGGTAGTAATATCTCATCAACAGAAAGCGATTTTAATACACACATAGAAAAGGCATGGTCTGCTATAAACAAATTGTCAGTCATATGGAAGTCCGATCTTCACTGATAAGTTAAAGCGACCATTCTTCCAGGCTGTGGTTATATCAGTACTGCTGTATGGCTGCACCACTTGGACCCCAACGAAGCGACTAGAGAATAAGCTAGATGG
>CM042171.1:65386757-65388247 GCA_023376005.1 Doryteuthis pealeii
TAGAGCGTTCGGCTAGAAACCACATGGTTCCTAGTTTGATACCGGTCCTCGCCAACTCAGAGTATGAGTAGCATGAGGATCTGTGCGATAAAGGAGCTGATGGTAGGTGTGGCGCTCCACCTCAGATGCCAAAACAATCTCCTTGATATATATATATATATATATATATATATATATATATATATGTGTGTGTGTGTGTGTGTGTGTGTGTGTGTGTGTTTATATGAATAACAGCTGCAACACTTTCCAATTGATTTTGAACACACATTCCTCCATCTGCCGCCGGCAAAATGTCACTGCCATTCCATATTGTATTTTATATCATATTACAAAAAACAAATATTAGTTGTCGTCCAGCCCAACATCGAACATAATAATAGAGATGTCTTTTGTCAAGTAAACGCGAGTTTTAACATCAGCTAGAAACTATTACACCTACATTATGTATCGTATAAATATCTCTCTCTCTCTATATATATATATAACATAAAGGTACACGGTATTAACCTACTCGAGTTTCACCATAAGGATCTTCAGGGTTAAATCTACTGGATTAATCAAGATATTGATTAATGGCAGTCGATTACACGTATCTGGTGCTAACAGATACTTATTTCATAAAACCCAACAGTAGAACAATTCACACAAAGACAAACTTACAAGAATGAGGAGGGTCAAATGTGTGTAGTCAAATATTTTATTCAGCAATTGTATCTCGTGCTAACAGATACTTATTACATAAAACCAACAAGTAGAACAATTCACACAAAGACAAACTTACAAGAATGAGGAGGGTCAAATGTGTGTAGTCAAATATTTTATTCAGCACTTGTATCTGGTGCTAACAGATACTTATTATATAAAACCAAGAAGTAGAACAATTTACACAAAGACAAACTTACAAGAATGAGGAGGGTCAAATGTGTGTAGTCAAAATATTTTATTCAGCAATTGTATCTGGTGCTAACAGATACTTATTACATAAAACCAAGAAGTAGAACAATTCACACAAAGACAAACTTACAAGAATGAGGAGGGTCAAATGTGTGTAGTCAAATATTTTATTCAGCAATTGTATCTCGTGCTAACAGATACTTATTACATAAAACCAAGAAGTAGAACAATTCACACAAAGACAAACTTACAAGAATGAGGAGGGTCAAATGTGTGTAGTCAAATATTTTATTCAGCAATTGTATCTGGTGCTAACAGATACTTATTACATAAAACCAAGAAGTAGAACAATTCACACAAAGACAAACTTCAAGAATGAGGAGGTCAAATGTGTGTAGTCAAATATTTTATTCAGCACTTGTATCTGGTGCTAACAGATACTTATTATATAAAACCAAGAAGTAGAAATTCACACAAAGACAAACTTACAAGAATGAGGAGGGTCAAATGTGTGTAGTCAAATATTTTATTCAGCATTGTATCTCGTGCTAACAGATACTTATTACATAACAACCAAGAAGTGAACAATCAACACA
>CM042171.1:65395847-65405847 GCA_023376005.1 Doryteuthis pealeii
TCGGGTGTTTCTTGTCGAACTCGGGAACATTCTCGGACTCGGGAACCTTCTCTTCGAACTTGGAAAGAAGACCGGTTGACTCCTCGACCGAAACGTTGTGTAGATAATAATTAAGATGAGGACAATAGTCCGAATAATACAAATTATCGTGCCTCATCTCAAAAAAATTCAGAGAAATGATAACTTTTTTTTTTATCAAGGAACATATAAAGAAAACATTATGGGAGACTATATTCAGGGCCTGATATGTTTTTCAATTTATCAGTATTATTATTTTTCCCAGTTTTCTCGTAATGTCAGCCCCTCCCCACCCAAAAAAAAAACAATCAGCATTTTAAAAGTAATTTTGAAATTTTAAAATTTGCTTGTAAAATATTAAAAACTTTTTCCTTGAATTTTTTAAATAGGAGTTGATAATTTGTATTATTTGTATTATTTTGACTATTGTCCTCATCTTTATAATTATCTGGGCAATTCCATGTCAAATCATCCAGAAAAAATAAAATTGTCGCCTACCTCCTGCAATTTTGTACAGGTGTAGAATAAGTTAAAGTTAGACAATCCCCTAAATTTGAGCTTCCAATTCGAAAAATTCACCGAGTTATGTCAAAATCATTAATAACTTAAAAAGGGTTGGTTTTATTTCATTCAGTCAGAAATGTAAAAAAGAAAACAAAACAATTCTTATAAAATAACAACTTTATTAATGCGCAACAAAAACGGAACATGTATGTGTATACTCTAAAACAACCCCAGACCAAAACCGCGGGGTGAGAAGCTACATCCTTGAGAAAATGTCTTATCTCGTAGTCATAACTAACAAAAAACTTGATTATTGTCTCACGCCTTCTATTGGCGCAATTCTGGAAGGGGTTAAGTAAAGGTCACCACAAGTCAATCATATCCATAACAATTAAGGTAATTTTACATTCAACCCCGCCCGATGTTGAATCTTCAATGATCCAATTCAAATATATCTAGCTACAGTGCCTTACACAATTCATAAGCTATCCATGAATTATGTAACAAAAAAGTTTAATTTGGTTGACAGACAGCAAGTATTATATCAGATGGTGTAAAGATGATTTCTTTTCAATAATTCTTTAAAAATCAATTTTCAATAATATTATTATTTTTCCCAGTTTTCTCGTAATGTCAGCAGCTCCACCCACCCACCCCCCCAAAAAACAATCAGCATTTTAAAAGTAATTTTGAAATTTTAAAATTTACTTGTAAAATATTGAAAACTTTTTCCTTGAATTTTTTTTAGATGGGAGTTGATAATTTGTATTATTTGTATTATTTTGACTATTGTCCTCATCTTTATAATTATCTGGGCAATTCCATGTCAAATCATCCAGAAAAAAATAAAATTGTCGCCCACCCCCTTCAATTCTTCTGAAATTTTGTACAGGTGTAGAATAGGTTAAAGTTAGACAATCCCCCAAATTTGAGCTTCCAATTCGCCGAGTTATGTCGAAATCATTAATAACGTAAAAAGGGCTGATTTTATGCCTATTTTGACAACATTTTTGGATTCTTCATGCCTAAAAAACTTCTATAAACCAATTTTTAGGAGTAGGAGAGCTCTAGAACACATTTTATAGACAAAAATGGTTTACAAAATGTCGCCATTTTTCTCGCACCCCCACTCAAATTTTTCGAGTTTAAAATCGACATAACTCGAGGATTTGGGGGATTGTCTAACTAAGTTCAACAGGAAGGTTCCACAGTCCGACAAGAAACACCTGAAGAAGGGCGGAGGGCTCATCGGACGAAACGTTGTGTAGATAATGATAAAGATGAGGACAATAGTCCAAATAAACCAAATAATCCAAATTATTAACCTCATCTAAAAAAAATAACAAGAAACACCTGAAGAAGGCCGGAGGGCACGTCGGCCAAAACGTAATGTTACCTCCCTCCAAAAAAACAATCAGCATTTTCAAAGTAATTTTGAAATTTTAAAATTTACTTGTAAAATATTGAAAACTTTTTCTCTGAATTTTTTTTAGATGAGGGTTGATAATTTGGATTATTTGGATTATTCGGACTATTGTCCTCATCTTTATAGTTATCTACACAAACGTGCCCGAGTTCGACAAGAAGGTTCCAGAATCCGACAAGAAATACCTGAAGAAAGGCCGAAACGTTGTGTAGATAACAATAAGGATGAGGACAATAGTCCGAATAATCCAAATAATACGAATTATCAAACCTCATCTCAAAAATAGCAAGAAACACCTGAAGAAGACCGGAGGACACATCGGCTGAAACGTTGTGCAGATAACAATAATGATGAGGACAATAGTCCGAATAATCCAAACAATCCAAATCATCAAACCTCATCTAAAAAAAATTCAGAGAAATAAGATATCCCAAGATGAATTCATTTTTTGATGGTGAAGTCGACGTTAAAACGTTTCGGTTTTTTATAAAACCTGCATCAGAAAATTAAGATGAATAATGAAGAGAGAGACAGACAGAGACAGAGACAGAGACAGAGTGTGTGTGTGTGTGTGTGTGTGTGTTTATTTACGTCCAACCAACGCACGTGTTCAATGTTATTTACATATATTTATTATGTTTTTTTTTTAATTTCATTATCTTTTTCTGTGTGAAAAATATTCTTTCTTATATTTTGACTGTAACCTGTACACAAGATGAAGTTCGCTCTCCATGATAACCTGACAGTCCTTTAAGGTCAGTTCGAACTCTTCGTTCCACGGACTCCGCACGATCTTTATTGAACGCTGACCCTTTGACGAACAAAAATGGCGAGTCAAGGTCAGTAACGACCGGTAGTGATTGACCTCAAGTCCCAGATCAGGGCCCTCACGCACCACCTTCTCCCAAAAGGCTCCCAAAATGTTCGTAGATCATGTAGTCCGCCTTGGCCCATTCTCGATGGAGCTTCATATCATCGATCCCAACTTTGTACATTTTGGTCGAATGTATGTTCTTGGGCACGTATAGAATGTCTTTGAGATCCCAGCATAATTGTCTTTTTAGCAACACCATGGAAACCTCGAAATATTCCATGATCATGACAAAGTGGAAGTCTTCGTCAAGTATTTTGATGTACTCGGAAATATTCCTTTCGTTACGCATATCCGATAGCTGTAAGCCGAGATCGAACGCCATTCGGTTATTGGTGTAGGAATACCTGGGGTCTTTTAGCAGAGCTTCGTATTTCGCCGGATCCTTAAGATATTCAGAAATAGGATTATCACCGGGAACCTTTAAGAGGTAATTGTTCGGATAGACATGAGTATAGTAATAAAAGGCGGATAAAAATTGCTCGAATGGTGATCTCAGTATAGCAAAATAAAACATGGGTTGATTGAGAATACTCCGAAATGCTTCCCTATTGTAAATCACGTGATTACAGAGGATGTTGTAGGTGTGGTTGGGTTTTAGCGGCATGATTGTCTTCCAGCTGAGGGTTGACTTCTTGCCGAGATAGTGTCCGAGTTTCGGCAGTACGAAGGTCAGGTTTCGGCACAGACCGAACCGCTGCAAGGCGTTCATGACGGTCGAGCTGCCAGCCTTGTGAACTTTCAAAAAGACAATGTGGTGTTTCAGGTGACAGAACCTGTTGGCCGGAAGTGGTTTGTCGTTGTCGTTGAGGGTGCGAGATTGAAGGTCCTGGATGAATCTCAGCGTTAGTTCCGTTGGAAAGATTATCAAGAAGCTTAGGCAACTAAAGCCGAAGCACATTAAGAATAATCGGGGACTCTTCATAAGAAGTCTCATTATCCTGAAATAGAATTGGGAAGAAGATATTAGTTAACTGAAAGAAACTGGTATCTATCTATCTCTATATATCTATATATATATATATATATGTTGTATGTGTGTGTCTGTGTGTGTGTGTGTGTGTGTGTGTGTCTGTGTGGTGTGTGTGTGTGTGTGTGTGTGTGTGTGTGTGTGTATGTGTGTGTGTGTGTTGACTTAACAAAAGGTAGGTTTCCTGATTAACGATTTTTTGGTGATCTTTTCAAGCTTTCTGCCCAACTTTTTTTAATATTTGGATGGAATTCATGGATTAGTCCACCGAAGTTCATATCCCGAGTACTTTCGGCACTTCGAAGTGCCATCATCAGTGGTGATGTGTTCCAGTTTTTTTAAGTATATTAATGGATGTGGAGACTGGAAGGAGGAGAATTGACAGGAAAAGTGTTATAGGCATTTTAAAATGTGTGTACTGCATTGAAAATTAATTTTATTTGAGGATGGTTTGTATTGTTTTATGTATAAAGCTTCTAGTATTTGGAGTTTTTTTTTTTTCTCTGTGCAGAATGTGTGTATTTTCCGTTAGGATATTTCGGTAATTAGAGTGCATGAATGTAATTTTAGGTGTTGTGAAATGGAGCTATTATCTGTCATATAAAAAAGTTGGTCAGAAAGCTTGAAAAGATCACCAATAAAATTGTTAAACAGGAGACGTGCTTTTGTTTAATTATACATGTATAAATGAAAGAATGCTGCCCAAATACACACACACAGACACACACAGACACACACAGACGTATATATATATATATATATATATATATATATATATATATATGGGGGGTGAGTATGTGTGAGTGTGTGTGTGTATGTGTGCAGGTGGGCGTGCAGGTGGGCGTGTATGGGTGCCTGTAAATGTAATATCTTTTAAGTCGAAGTTTATCTATTATTATACTAAAGCTGAGATTTTCAGCTTTCAATGTCTTAAGGCTTTTTTGTTGGTGACCTTGATCACACGAAATTTGTCTTTAATTATTCCTTAATTTTAGGATTACGTAATGTTTGAAAAAATCCACTTTAATTGGTTTAATTAGTCGTAATTTGCAATTAAGTCACTCCCCTTCACTGGCAGTGAAGTGGAGTGACATGCCAGCCGCCGTCCCCTTCAACACCCCCTTTGATTGTCTTAGATTATACATAACCCTCTTTCCCTTTCTATAGGCAACTGAAGAGCAAAACCCGCCCTCAATAAAACTAATGTTTATTTCAATTTTAACTAGGTCAATTCGTTTTTTTTAAAATACAACTCTGACCCCCCACGTTTGAAAAAAATGTACCAAAACTCAGGGAAATGTTCGATTATAATTAAATTTTCAGTGTTGATTTAGCAATAAATTAATTTTTATTTTATTTTAAATCTTTCTGATTTTTTCAAGTTTGGGGTGCAAAATATCGGTGTATATGTGATTAGTCTTTTTATTTATGCAGAAAATAGTATCAAAGACAGAAGGTGTGAATAGAAGAAAAAAGTTGTTTGTTTTGGTACTCTTCGCGGAGAACCATCCCGGCCCCCTGCCTCAAAAAATGCTTGCCGGTGGCTGCTGTAAAAGAAAAAAGAAAAAAAAACACCAGCTACGATTGAAGTCCGTAGCCGAAGTTGTGTTACTTGAATAAAAAAAAACTCGGGTTAGGGTTTGGGTTTGAGGTTGGGGTTGGTGTTTAGGGTTAGTTTAATGGGAAAATAAATAATTTGGGAAAATGTCTGGGTTCTGTTTTTTCTGGGTTAGAAAAAACAGAACCCAGACATTTTCTAATAAAACTGTTCATTTTAACCAGGGGTGGGGTTAGAGTTTAGGGTTGGGGTTGGGTTTTCGTGAAAAACGCCCTAAGTTGTTTTGTTTTTTGTTTTTTGCAAGTGATCCCGCTTCGTCTATGGACTTCAATCGTAGCTAGTGTTTTTTTTTCAGCAGACACCGGTTAGCGTTTTTTGAGGCAGGAGGCGGGACGGTTCTCCGCGAAGAATACCGTTTTTTTTTTAAGAATCTGCTCGAGTAGTAAATAAGTACCGAAAATCGAAAAATAAAATGAAAATAAAAATATTTTTGGAGTATTATTTGCCGAGTTCTGTCCTGGAATCCTGCCTCAAAAACTGCTAGCCAGTGATTGCTGAAAAAATACCAGCTACGATTGAAGCGGCGTAAAAAAATAGAGTTTAAGGCTAGGGTTGGGGTTGGGGTTGGGGTTGGGGTTTAGGGTTAGTTTAATGGAAAATAAATAGATAATTTGGGTGACCCAAGAAAAACAGAACCACAAATTTTGTAATAAAACTTAATTTTAACTAGAGGGAGTTGGGGTTGGGTTTTCAGGAAAAACGCCCTAAGTTGTTTTTTTTTCTTTTTTTCAAGTGATACCGCTTCGGCTACGGACTTCAATCGTAGCAGGTGTTGTTTTTTCAGCGGTCTGCGGCTAGCAGTTTTTGAGGCAGGAGGCCAGGACGGAACTCTGCAAAGATTACGATTATTTGTATCATTCAGACTCGTCTTCCTTGTTATCTGTACAACCTTTCGGCCGATGTCCCCTCCGGCCTTCTTCAAGTATTTCTTGTCGGACACAGGAACCTTTTTGTAATAGGGAGCCATCACGGAACTTTTAACCTAACCCTTTATTCAGCCCACGGGGGTATCCTGTTCTCATTCCACTAACCATAGCTGGGGTACAGGTGTTAAGCTATGTTAACTATTATTTTATGTTACTGCTGCCCCTGTCAGTATTAACTAACTTGGTTCCTTGAACCCCAGAACTGTCATTTAGAACTGTTTTAACCTAACTCCTTTATCTACTAGGTTATGTGTCTAATTGAACAATCCTGTGTGAATTTTTTTCAATCACAAAAGTTACAATTTATTTTGTAAAAACGGATTTTAAGTGGCGTCTTGGCAGGCATCTTCACACAAAGACAAACTTACAAGATGATCGAAATTGACCGAAAACATTGTTTTAAATGTATAAAAAATAAATTACATGTGTAATATTATTTTGCTTTTTTGCTGATGCTCATTATGTTACTTTTTCTACCTTATATAATCGGTTTAATGAATTTTAATTCGTTTTTAAAATGAAAAGCAGACGATATTTTGGAAGATCCTACTCTTTTTCCTAATCCCAATCATCTAGCGAGAGCTTAACGGGAGACCCAACGGGTCACTTTTTGTCTAGAATATATATATATATATATATATATATATATATATATATATATATGGAGAAATGTAGACAAACATGGGATGTTACATTGGATGGAATTTTATTATTGGTGGTAATGTCTACATTCAAATGTTTCGGTTTATATAAAAACCTTCTTCAGGACAATATATGTTGTAGAGAAGTTAACACATGATGGATTGGCTCATAGCCTTATGATAGTCGACGTAGCAGTGATAGATATTCGGACAATATCTCTGCGTTTGATTACATATATTTGACCCTCCTCATTCTTGTAAGTTTGTCTTTATGAATTGTTCTACTTGTTGGTTTAGTGTAATAAGTATCTTTTAGCACCAGATACAAGTGCTGAATAAAATATTTGACTACACACATTTGACCCTCCTCATTCTTGTAAGTTTGTCTTTGTGTAAATTGTTCTACTTCTTGGTTTTTATGTAATAAGTATCTGTTAGCACGAGATACAAGTGCTGAATAAAATATTTGACTACACACATTTGACCTCCTCATTCTTGTAAGTTTGTCTTTGTGTGAATTGTTCTACTTCTTGGTTTTATGTAATAAGTATCTGTTAGCACCAGATACAAGTGCTGAATAAAATATTTGACTACACACATTTGACCCTCCTCATTCTTGTAAGTTTGTCTTTGTGTGAATTGTTCTACTTCTTGGTTTTATGTAATAAGTATCTGTTAGCACCAGATACAAGTGCTGAATAAAATATTTGACTACACACATTTGACCCTCCTCATTCTTGTAAGTTTGTCTTTGTGTGAATTGTTCTACTTCTTGGTTTTATGTAATAAGTATCTGTTAGCACCAGATACAAGTGCTGAATAAAATATTTGACTACACACATTTGACCCTCCTCATTCTTGTAAGTTTGTCTTTGTGTGAATTATTCTACTTCTTGGTTTTATGTAATAAGTATCTGTTAGCACCAGATACAAGTGCTGAATAAAATATTTGACTACACACATTTGACCCTCCTCATTCTTGAAAGTTTGTCTTTGTGTGAATTTTTTCTACTTCTTGTTTTTATGTAATAAGTATCTGTTAGCACCAGATACAAGTGCTGAATAAAATATTTGACTACACACATGTGACCCTCCTCATTCTTGTAAGTTTGTCTTTGTGTGAATTGTTCTACTTCTTGGTTTTATGTAATAAGTATCTGTTAGCACCAGATACAAGTGCTGAATAAAATATTTGACTACACACATTTGACCCTCCTCATTCTTGAAAGTTTGTCTTTGTGTGAATTGTTCTACTTCTTGGTTTTATGTAATAAGTATCTGTTAGCACGAGATACAAGTGCTGAATAAAATATTTGACAACACACATTTGACCCTCCTCATTCTTGTAAGTTTGTCTTTGTGTGAATTGTTCTACTTCTTGTTTTTATGTAATAAGTATCTGTTAGCACCAGATACAAGTGCTGAATAAAATATATCTCAAGCACACTATTTCTCTGTGTATGCAGGTTTTTTGCTCACATCAGAAACCGTTATTTTAAAGCAAACAATATGAAAGATCTGTTTGAAAACGTCAACATGGAGGATATTCTCTCCTTTTTGAGGGAAATAAAATTATACCATAGAATATAGACATGAAACAAATCAATACCATACAACATAATCCCCAATAATGCCAACACATTTTTAAAACCAATTACTAAAAAGTATGAATATAAATACACGATACGTATGACTTCCTAACCGTTAGGCATGGCATAACCCCAGACGGGTTGATATGCCGTTAAAATCAATAAACAAACAAACAAACAAACAAACAATATCATAAAAGTAAAGGAAAGAATGTGTTTGTTGTTCAAAAGATGATGGACGTTTTTGAATGAGTTGAGTTTGGAAATATGTAGATACGGTTCATATAAATTCATTGATTAGATTTATATATCATTTTAGTCAAAGGGTTCTATTGGAGGCACACCCATGAAAGTTGGGAGCCTATATATATATATATATATATATATATATATATATATTATTATTATTATCTTATTATAATGGAGATTGTGTGTTTTTCTGTCTGTAACCGAAACTATATTACTACTCAAGACACAATTCCCTTAGTTATTTACGTCACATTCTCCATGATTCTATTTCTATTTAAACCTCAATTAATAATAAAACTGTTTGACATTATTAATACTGTTGGCCTTACCTAAATACTAATAACATGCAATTGTATTTATATATACAACAAAATACCAGTTTTCAGTGTAAACGTAAAGCTAATTTGCATATTGATATTAAAAAAACTGATTTTAATAAAAATGTGCTTGGTATTATTGATTTCTAATTGTTTGGTTTTATTTTAATGAATATAAGCAAAAATCTCTTCAATGAATCTTAAATGAAATCCATTAACAAGATAAAATAACTGTCATTTTATTCTTTACTTCCTCTTTTAACTAAATACTTAAAATAGAAAAAATAACAATGAAAGACGAGAGTGATGGAAGAGTAAGTTTCAGTTGTTCCATTTTCTATTATACTCCCACTATTTCAAATCTTTTATTATACTCCCTCTGTTTCAAATCTTTTTATCTGTATTCTTATTTAGTTTCATTAGCCTTTCTAATTTAATACAATATTTTATTACATTAAAACTTAAATACTTGCACCCGGAGGGTGCATATATTTGCTAGTATATATAATGAACCTAAATTGAGTCGTGTGTGTATGTGTGTGTTTGTTAGTGTGTGTGTGTGTTCAAAAAGTATTAACGTGTTTCGAAGTTTACCTCTAGCCGGGTGCGAAACCCGACAGAATTTTAGTCTGTCAAGCTCCTTACCCTCAGGGCTACAGAGGTGTTCAAATAATTGATACAAACTTACAGGATGTATGTTTTTACAATCACCAGAGAACTCCGGTCTGTAAACAACAGGCGAGTATTTGCTCTTACGCTAAACGGTGAAAGGTCAACTAATGTCTTCCCTACAGTGCTCAACCATGAAAGTTGGGAGCATATATATATATATATATATATATATATATATATATATATATATCAGATATAT
>CM042171.1:65408347-65418347 GCA_023376005.1 Doryteuthis pealeii
CCGGTGTGTTCAATTAATAGCGTCGGTCCCAAGGGGCTATCCCCCCAGGCAATACCTGCCCCCTTGGGGGCAGGGCTGGTTTTATTGCCCAGTGCCTGAGGCGCCTCACTTGAGGGCGAATGCCGAAGGGATTGACGCAATTTTTGTTCTTTCCCACCTATGAGCTTCGGCTTGTGAGTGGGCCCACATTAAAACGAGGCTTTGTGCCCAGCCCATACAAGTGGGGTATGAGGCAAATACCCACATCCCGGTCAGGGGAAGGAGATGCCCTTGTTTGGCACAGATTTTCCACAGACACAATCACAAGTACGCCAAAAGCCGTTGATTCCTGACAATGATGGAGACGCCCTTTGGATTTTTGCCAGAGCCCCTTTGGCTGGGTTGTGGCACAAATACCACTAGATGCCAGACCTGTTCGTCTTTTGGTGATCCTACCAAGAACTTCCCGACGGCATGGCTCCGACACTATCAAGTTTACACGACCCTGTCACGATTGGGAATGGTTGGAATTTAGATGTGATAGATGGCCGTTGAGCAAAGGGCTTTTTCCGCCCGTTTAAAGATCTTGTTTTTCGTTCTACCGGGTGTCTATCAGACAATATCTATGGGGTTACCGGTGTTGTCGCCAATGATCCGACTATGAAACAAATAGTACTGAGTTACAATTACCAGTTGCGCTTTGAGTAACTTGACACAGAAAATGTATACATGAAATGTGTGTGTATATATATATATATATTATATATATATATATATATATATATATATGTGTGTGTGTGTGTGTGTGTGTGTGTGTGTGTGTGTGTGTGTGTTCTTTTTAAAATTCAGTAATTCCTTTTTTACCAACCCCTTACATATAAACTAGTAAAATAATTGTATAGGTAAGAAAAAGTTTAAATGAAAAATGAAAATATTACTGAGAATGAGGGCAAACAATAATGTCAGTCAGGGTTGCCAACCTGAATTTTTTTAAATCATTCCTTTCTAGAAGAATGTAGGTATTAAAAAACAAGAAAAGCTTATGAAAACCGAATACACAAAAAATCCTGATTTTTACTAACCTCATTGAAAAGTAAGAAAAGAAAAGGTTAATGGATAAGAAGAAACGAAACCAAAGCCGCCCTATCGGCTGGGGCTTTAAAATACACCAACTGCATCTCAGCAGAGGGGTAAGACCCTTCCAATGGTGTCACCTGTTTGCCGTAGGTGGTGCTTAAGGACGGAATCCTGGTGGATGATGATTTTCCCAACCCTATTGCCCTTATGGCAAGCCCCAACCCCTTTTTATCATATGGGTGCTAGAAGGCGGAGGCTGAGGGTCTACATGTCCTGGGAATGACGTTAAACTCTATCTGATGGTGAGGTTCCAGTTTTGGAGGTTTGGGGAATGTGGAGCACCCCTTCATCACCATTGCTCCCTAGTCCACTCTGACCCGGAGTGGTAATACCTGTTAGGGTCCCATCTATGGGTTAAATAGAAAAATGTATTTATAAAAAAAATTGTATTATCCATTAAGAATGACTTTATTTCAAAACTTTATCGGCATTAAACAAAAAAATTATATTTTTAAAAATCTATTATCAAAATTATATTTTTAAAAATCTATTTAGCAAAATTATATTTTAAAAAATCTATTATCAAAATTATATTTTTAAAAATCTATTTAAAATTATATTTTTAAAATCTATTTAGCAAATATATTTTAAAAAATCTATTAACAAAATTATATTTTTAAAAATCTATTATCAAAATTATATTTTTAAAAATCTATTAGCAAAATTATATTTTAAAAATCTATTTAGCAAAATTATATTTTTTTAAAATCTATTAGCAAAATTATATTTTAAAAAATTGTATTATCCATTAAGAATTGATTTATTTCAAAACTTTATCGGCATTAAATGACCCACTGAGGTTTGATATGCCGTAAAATCAAACCAAACCCCAAAAAAACCTGATGGATGAGCAATCCATGACATGAAACACTCCACTTAGACCCTTACTTAGGCTAGACGGTGAGGCCCTCTCCGAATAATCATCTGGTCCCATTAATCCCTAGCACCTATATGATTGTCCCAACCCTATTGCCCTTATGGAAATCCAATACTTTGTTATCATATATGTGCTAGAAGACGGTGGCTGAGGGTTTACATGTCCTGGGATTGGTGTTAAACTTTATCGGATGGTGAGGTTCCGGTTTTAGAGATCTCGGGAATGTGGAGCACCCCTTATCGTTGCTGTCAGGTCCACTCTGACCGGGAGTGGTAGTACCTGTTAGGGTGCCATCTATGGGTTAAATAGAACAAAATTACGTCTAGAAAAATGTGTTTAAAAAATGATTTTCAAAATAATTGTGCACCCATGAAGAATGAATAGAACAAACGTCTTGGGCATAAAATGGCCCAATAAGGGTTGACATACCGTAAAATTCATCCAATCAACCAACCTTTCTAGAAGAATGTAGGTGTAAAATAAATAAATAAGGAGTAAAAATAATTGTATAGGTAAGAAAAAGTTTAAATGAAAAATGAAAATATTACGGAGAATGAGGGCGAACAATAATGTTAATCAGGGTTGCCAACCTGATTTTTTTTTAAAAGTCAGTCATTCCTTTTTTACCAACTCCATACATATAAATTAGTAAAATAATTGTATAGGTAAGAAAAAGTTTAAATGAAAATATTACGGAGAATGAGGGCAAACAATAATGTCAATCAGGGTTGCCAACCTGAATTTTTTTTTAAGTCAGTCATTCTTTTTTTACTAACTCCTTACATATAAACTAGTAAAATAATTGTATTGGTAAGAAAAAGTTTAAATGAAAAATGAAAATATTACGGAGAATGAGAGCCAACAATAATGTCAGTCAGGGTTACCAACCTGAAATGTTTTGTTTTTTTTTCATCATTCCTTTCTAGAAGAATGTAGGTGTTGAAAAATAAGAAAAGCTTAAGAAAAGCGAATACAAAACAAAAGCTGATTTTGACTAACCTCATTGAAAAGTAAGAAAAGAAAAGGTTAATGGATAAGAAGGAAACGAAACCAAAGATTATCCATTGAATGGAATTAACAGCTGTGCATGGACAGCTGTTTCTCGGTTTCTTCTTAAATTGCTTCTCTCGGACATTTTTCTGCATACAATATTGCCTAGCCCTTCCCCCATCCACCCAACCGGTGCTTCAACCCCCCCCCAATCGGTCGTCAAACATTGTCTTGCTGAGAAGAGTAGTTTTCATAAGAAAGTATTAACAGGCCTCCATGAAGTCTGTAAAACGCTCGCAACATGAATAGAATTGGTAATCGATTTGTCCTTAAAATCAACAATCCACCTAATGAGCAAGTGCTTTCTTTCTTTTTGTGTGTGTGTGTGGTGGGGGGGTTGAGTGAGGGGGGGGGTGACAGTACAAGATGAATTATTGTCGTTTGACGAGCTCGGGACTTTTAATTGAATTGTATAAAACGGGTGTCTCAATCACAAACTTTTCTATCGCGCACGGCTAAAAGTATTTCGTAACTAACGTTTTCCTATATCTTGGTAATTTGTCCCTGGACCCTGACCATTTTTATCCCCAGAGAATATTTGGTTGACTGATTGCTGGGCTGATTGGTTGATTGGTTGGCTGGTTGGTTGGTTGGGTTTTACAGCATGTCGACTCTTGGATTATTTTACGCCGAAAATGTTTGTTTTTTTAAATTCACTCCTTTTCGTTCCTTGTTTGACGAGGAGGCGCCAGGTCGTACGGTCTTCTGCATAAGCCTCCCATGTGTTGGTGTCGATGTGTCACGTCTTCATGTCTCTCTTGCAGACATCTTTAAAGTGCAGGCATGGTCTCCCTACCCTCTACTAACTCGCCGTACGGTAGGTCTTTGGGGATGCGGCCTTTGTCCATCCTCCTGATGGGGCCAAGCCACCGCAGGCGTCTCTCGCAGATGATGACGGGCATGCTGTTTATGTTTGCTCGTTCCAGTAACGTCTGTGTTGGGCACTTTGTCATACCAGCGAATGTGTAGAATGCGGCGTAGGCATCTGAGGTGGAAATTGTCCAGTTTCCTCACGTTTTTTGACGAGGGTGACAGTAGAAGCTGAATCACCGTCGATCACTCCTTTTCATCTTTTCATTATATTCGATTGAAACAGATTAGCATTATTGCTTCCAGGCACTCACCCTCTCTCTCTCTATCTTTACCCTACTTTCTTTCTTTCTTTCTTTCTTTATTTCTTATCATATTCTTCCTGTGTAGCACGTCCTTTACTTCACTTTAGAATTCTTTAGAATAAAGCTGGAATAATCCATTATTCAGCTGAGAAATAAGAAATTCTATCTTTCCCCTACTCTCTTTCTTTATTTATTTCTTTCTTATCATATTCTTTCTGTGTAGCATGTCCCTTTTCTTGGCTTTCTTTCTTTAGAATAAAAACGGAATGATCCAGTATTTAGCTGAGGTGATGACACTCATAAGAAATAAGAATTTTATGGATAAGCAACACAAGATAATCAGGATGTACATTTTTTCATTTCATCTTGGATTATTTGGACAGTCTCATTGTTAACCAGAGGGTGTTTCAAGATAATAATGGTTGTGCAAATTAGGAACAGCAAAATTTGTTTGTTTGTCTGTTTTTTTTCTTTTTTTTCTTTTCTTTTTTGTATTTTTTTTGTTTTTTTTTTTTAACGAGGGTAACAGTTGATATGCTTCCGTCTATTGAAGACGATAGCGTAGTGTCCACTTTTTTATCTGCAAATGCGTGAGTGGCTGAACAGACCAATTTTTGAATGACAATCTCTGGTGCAGTGATTTCAAACAAACGGTGATGCTTGCTGGAGATGCTGTTGCCTCTTCTTCCTTATGACTCTCTTTTCTGCGGCGGCTTCTTTCCTCTCTTTTTCACTCCTTCTTGTTTCTTGTTTAACGAGGAGGCGCCAGGTCGTACGGTCTTCTGCATAAGCCTCCCATGTGTTGGTGTCGATGTGGCATGTCTTCATGTCTCTCTTGCAGACATCTTTGAAGTGCAGGCATGGTCTCCCTACCGGTAGGGTACCCTCTACTAACTCGCCATACAGTAGGTCTTTGGGGATGCGGCCTTTGTCCATCCTCCTGATGGGGCCAAGCCATCACAGGCGTCTCTCGCAGATGATGACGGGCATGCTGTTTATGTTTGCTCGTTCCAGTAACGTCTGTGTTGGGCAACTTTGTCATCAAATGTGTAGACTGATGCCATTGTCTTCACTCTCTTTTTTTTGCACTTCTAATTTTCGAGGCTTAATCGCAGCAGCCTCTGCATTAAGTCTTCCAGTATGGTCTATCATCATATAATATCATCAGGTCGCACTTCCTGCCATATTTTTTTTGAAAACTCAGCATCCCCACCGATCAGTTGTTACTAACCCTGTCTAACGATGTTGCACAGTAGAGCACCCTCCTTACGTTGCTGTAGTTTAGCCAAGAAAGCTACAAGTGCATGAGACACTGTATGACTCATTATAATTTCATCAGTTAATCTCTGGAAAACACAATCAATCATTTTAAGTTTCGGGATGGGGTTTTCTTCACATTTTTTGTCGAGGTCGATTCGCTTTCAAGCCATGAATGTGAAGTGGTTAAATATAACAACACATGTAGACACGCCGCCGAAAAAAAAAATACTAAAAATCAAGGGATAAACCGAATTTAATGAAATTTTCAGTATTGATATATAGATTATATAACAAATAATGCACGTTATTTTATTTAAAAACTCTCTCAAGAAGCTTGCTTTCACCGCATATCTTTTGAGTAAGTACAGAGTACAAACTTAAAGTTAATTGAAACGTTCATTATATCTTAAAATGTATCAACACTAATTCGGTTAATTCTGACTTAGTGATAGTATTTTTTTTTCGGCAAGTATCGCTAGTAGGAGGAAAACATGGAGTAGAAATATATTCATATATCATGAGATCAATGGTTTATCTCAAACTTCACTTAATTGCAACCTATAGACTTTTCATGGAATATATAATCTCTGAACTCTTTTGGCAAAGTTAAATGAATTGCGGAAAGAATATAAATATTCAGTGGAAATTAGATAAATGTTTTGAATATGAGGATCAGCTGACAGGTCTCAGAGCATATATATAGATGAAAATATATTATTTCTTGGAGTTTTCACATCAGCATTAGCTGATGGTCTTTCACTGGAGTCTGAGTGACAGCAAGTCTCCTCAGGTCTCCAGGACTCTTTTGAGTATTTGGCAGATTGCAGCAGTGCATCGAATGGTTTCCACCCTTCCTCTGATTCCCAAACTTTCCAGACCCTTTTCCAATCCTTTTATTATTATTATTATTATTATTATTATTAGTTTTTCACACCTACCGTATCTGTTGGTTCACTGGAGGCTGAGTGACAGCAAGTCTCCTCAGGTCTCCAAGACTCTTCCGAGTATTCTAGCCGATCTCAACGATGCTGTAGTTTGGCACTTCATGAGAGGTTTTCACACCAGCATTAGCTGATGGTCTTTTCACTGGATTCTGAGTGACAACAAATCTCCTCAGGTCTCCAGGACTCTTCTGAGTATTCTAGCTGATTTCAACGATACTGATGGTCTCAATTCTTCTTTTGATTTCCACTTCCTTTAATCTTTTTTCTAATCTTTTTGGGACCGTTCCAAGTGCGCAAACTTCAACTGGTATCACTTTCACCCTCATATTTCACAGCTTTTTCAATTCTCTGGAAAGGTCTAGGTATTTGTCTATCTTTTCTTTTTCTTTCATTATTATTATTATTATTAGAAAATAAGAAATATTAAAAAGATACTATTATTATTATTATTATTATTATTATTATTATTATTAGAAAATAAGAAATATTAAAAAGATACTATTATTATTATTATTATTATTATTATTATTATTATTATTATTATTATATTATATATATAAATATTATTATTATTATTATTATTATTATTATTATTATTATTATTATTATTATTATTATTATTATTATTAGATAAGAATATTAAAAGATACTATTATTATTATTATTAGAAAATAAGAAATATTAAAAAGATACTATTATTATTATTATTATTATTATTTTATTATTATTATTATTAGAAATAAGAAATATTAAAAGAATACATTATTATTATTATTATTAGAAATAAGAATATTAAAAGATATTATTATTATTATTATAAGAAATATTAAAAAGTATTATTATTATTATTAAAAAAGAAATATTAAAAAGATACCATTATTATTATTATTATTATTATTATTATTATGAAATAAATATTAAAAAAAGATATTATATTATTATTATTATTATTATTATATTATTATATAATAAGAAATATCAAAAAGATACTATTATAATTATTATTATTATCATTATTATTATAAGATAGGAAATATTAAAAAAGATATTATTATTATTATTATTATTATTATTATAGTAGTAGTAGTAGTAGTAGTAGTAGTAGTATAAAATAAGAAATAGACCTACTTCTTTTATGTAATAAAACCAATGTCGCCAGATTGACAGATGACACTGTAAGCAGAAAATGAATTCCGAAACTGAATCCTCAGGAATTGAAGAATCTTAATAGCCTGAAGCAGCGTTAATCAACACTTTAACCGAACGGCTTTGACGTTGGAATAAGGAACAGAAGATCCCACCCCACGATGTCAGGGGCTAGTAGAGGGGGGTAGATGGGGGAGATGTGTGTCCTTTATTGTTGTTATTGATTAATGTTGACTAATCCTGGCAAACATTGTGGAATTATTATACTTAGTGGATGTTCAATTAGGTTGTTTGTTTAGCAGTAAATAAACAAATAGCAAAAAAGACAAAAAACAGTTTTATCTTATATATATTTACCGACCCCTCCACACGAGCAGGATGTGACACAAGGTCAATTTCTTAAGCGGAGTTCAGCAGGTTTGAAATCAGAGTTTTCCTTCTCCTAGACCGGTTGCCTAACCAAGGTTAAAGAGCCAAGTCTGCCCTACTATTTACCCATAGCTGGAGGGAGAGTAGAATTCATACCTTTCCCAAGGGTATTAGCGCTAAGTGAAATGCAATTACCACGTCCAGGATTTGAACTCGGGTGCGACGAGTCCAATTTCCTATGACTTTAACCATTACACCACGTGCAGTTTTATCTTATAGCTGAACATTCTGGCTTCATAGAATATAGTATTGCCCATTGGGTTATGTCAATTTTCACTTTATTTTTTAAATATTAAAATAATAATAACATATATATATATATATATATATATTATATATATATTATAATATATATATATATATATATAAGTTAAGAAATAGCAAAAGACTTATATATTTGCTCTGTGACTCTAACATTAAGAGCACACATTGAGCTCTCAAACTGCAACAGGTTTTTTTTAAATAAAACTCTTGTGTCGTAAGGAAGATTTCTTCTCTGGACTTTTGGATTATATATATATATATATATATATATATATATATATATATATATATATATATATATATACAATTTGACGAGTTATCTTAGCTTGGATCATTCAGGATTTGAACTCGGGCCGCCGTGTCCCTTTTCTACGATGATAATTGTTACACGACGAGCATCTCCCTAAAATACATTCAAAGTATGTATCTTGGGTCTGCGAGTTTATTTCTTACAACGATAACCATTACGCCAAACGCATCTAATCAAATAATTAGGCAAAGCAAATCAGGATTCACTTTTATTACTCCCATACCAATTTCTTTAATAAAATTACCTGAGACAGCAAAAGTTGTGAATTGGTCTATTATGTCCTGATAGCAAAAATTAGATCTTGAACTTTTACCAGTCAAATAGAAATATTTTGCACACAGTTATATGGTTTCAAGTATTCCTATCTAATACAAATAATTTGTACGGTTTCAAGTATTCTACATAATACAAATATTTACACAGCAGTTATGTGATTTCAAGTATTCCTATATGATACAAATACCGTATTTGATGTCATATAGGACGCACTTTTTTTACAAAGTTTTGGAAAAAAAAATTGCCCTGCGTCTTATACATCGTACGGGAAGTTTGAGACCTGCCGGAGGCCTAGGCTAATCTTCTCTATGATGCTCACTAACCCAGCTTACGCTCAGTACTTTGAGATGTCTTGTGTATGCTTATCGCTTGACCGTACTGCCAAATTGCTTTTATACAGCTATGTTTCTGCTTGTGTAATGCACAGTTTTCAACAATATATACTTGAATACACTAAAAACCTTTTTTTTTCCTGAATCTGACTTACTGAAATGGGGTGCGTCTTATATGCCCGTACGTATTAAATGTCGTCAAATACGGTAATTTGCACACGGTTATATGGCTTCAAGAATTCCCATCTAATACAAATAATTTTCACAGGGTATATATATATATATATATATATATATTATATATTATATATATATGAGAAGTAACAAACAACAATGTGTTTTGATATGGCTTTATTTAGCCGACAATTTTGGGGAATATGTGCTTAATTGAAGTCGTACCTAATTTTGAAAATTAACTAATTAATAATTAATGAATTAGGCGGGCATAACTATTCAAATGTAAGGCTAAACAAGTCGTACCTAAAGTCGAACTCGAGAAAAAGCTAAGGCTTAATTGAAGTCGTACCTAATTTTGAAAATTAATTAATTAATAATTAATGAATTAGAAAAATCATGTACATACAGAGATTGATTTTTCTCGATTTGTTTAGCCTTACATTTGAATAGGTATGCCCGCCAAATTCATTAATTATTAATTAATTAATTTTCAAAATTAGGTACGACTTCAAATAAGCACATATTCTCCCAAAAATATATATGTGTGTGTGTGTGTGTGTGTGTGTGTGTGTGGAGAGAGGGAGTGAGAGAGAGAGGGGGAGGGACGAAAAAATATAAAAGGAAAAACGAAAGAAGGAAAGAGAGAAGAAAGATAGATTTAAAGAAACGAAAGGGGAAAAAAAGAAGGAAAGAAACGAAGAAAT
>CM042171.1:65423347-65429550 GCA_023376005.1 Doryteuthis pealeii
TTCAAAATTATTTCCAGCTATAGGTTAAATAGTAGGGCCGACTGGGCCCTTTAACCTTGGGTAGGTAACCAGTCTAGGAGAGGGATAACTCTGAATTCAAAATTCCTGAGGTCGGTCGTTGATTGGGTTTGTGGCAACCCTTGATACACCAATTCTTTCCTATCGACTGCGCCAAAAAGTGTGGATGGTCCAACACAAGCCTTCACCACAATAAACAAATCACTGTATGGGTGTTCATTGTGTGTGTGAACCCTCATGCGTCGAAAATCGACGAGAGTCCATAATACATATATATATATATATATATATTATAATATATATATATTATTTTCCCGACTCTATTGCCCTTATGGCAAGTTCTCAACCTCTTTTATCATATATATGTTATATGTTAGAAGGCGGTGGCTGAGGGTCTTAGTGTCTTGGGTATGACATCCAGTAGTGAAATTCCAATTCTATAGCTCTAGCAAGTGTGGAGTACCCCTTCACCGCCATTACACTCAGGTTTCCTCTGACCCAGAGTGATAGTACCTGTTAGGGTCTCATCTATGGGTTAAATAGATGAAAAATGAGTTTTAAAAATATTGAACACCCAACAAGAATGAATGAAACAAAATAACTTCAGCGTAAAATAACCTACCAAGGGTTGACATGCCATTAAATCCAACGAACCAACGGAAGCTACTGCAAGCAACCCGAATTCTTGTTTACCAAAAGGACTTGAATCGGCATTAAATAACCAGAAAAGCTTTGATATGCCGTAAAACAAAACAATTAAGTCTGTTCATATCTACCTTCTCAATCAATATTATAATATATATATATATATATATATATAATATATTATATATATATATATAAGGGGCCCTACATGAGTCAGACGACTATTTACCTAGGTTTCACCCGAATGGTTCTTCAGGATAATTCTGACTCTGATTCTGACGGCCCTTACACTGACTGCACATCTGCAGAAGGCGAAAATTCCCCCAATGGGGTCACATGTTCGCCGTGGGTGGTGACCCGTGATGCTTAAGAATCCTGGTGGGTGAGCAGTCCAAGATATACAACACTCCACTTTGGCTCTTACTTAGACCAGACGGGCGATCAGAGTCTCACCATCCGATCAATCGACTGGTCACGTCAATCCCTAGCACCTATATGATTGTCCCCATCTTATTGCTCTTATGACAAACCGCCCTGTCGGCTGGGGCGTTAGAATACACCGACTACAGAGGGGTAAGACTCCCCCAATGGGGCCACCTGTTGGCCGGGGATGGCTACCCGTGATGCTTAAGGATAAAACCCAGGTAGTTGAGCAGTCCATGACTTGCAATACTCCACTTCGGCCCTTTCTCCGGCTAAACGGGCGGTTGGAGAGGCCCCCTTCGATCAATCAGCTGATCACGTCAAGCCCTAGCATCTATATGATTGCCCCAGCCCTATTGCATTTATGGCAAGCCCCAAACCTTTTTTATCATATGGATGCTAGAAGGCGGTGACTGAGGGTCTACATGTCCTGGAATTATGTTAAAACTGTATCTGATGTGAGGTTCCAGTTCTGGAGGTTTGGGGAATGTGGAACACCTTTCATCACCATTGCTCCTTGGTCACTCTGACCCGGAGTGGTAGTACCTGTTAGGTCCCATCTATGGGTTAAATAGAAAAATGTATTTATAAAAGAGGTGTATCCATTAAGAATGACATTATTTCAAAACTTTGTCAGCATTAAATGACCCACTGAGGTTGATATGCCGTAAAACCAAACCAACCAAACCAAACCAAACCTATGACAAACCCAACCTTTTTTATAATATATGGTGCTAGGCGGTGAACCGAGGGTTTTAGTGTCCTGAGTATGCGTTATAAACTGCCTTTAATGCGTAGGATCGAGTTCGCGAGCCCTGGGGAGTGTGAGTAACCCTGCATCACCATACTCCCAGGTCTACTCTGACCGGCAAGTGGTAGTATCGTTAGTATCGCATCTATGTTAATAGAAAAACTGAAGTTAAAAAAAATGTGTGTTTTTTTTTTAAATGAGGTCTTTTTAAAAATTGGAATAGCATCAAGAATGAATAAAAGAAAAACGTCTCGGAGAATAATGTCCCAACAAGAGTTTGAAATGCGTAAAATCCAAGAAAGAAAGAAAACTATAATATCTATATATTAATACGCGTGTTTCTTAATTGTTGTCACAAACCGTTATCAGCTCTGCAACGACACTCTGTGTTTAAAATGAGATTGTCCAGATCGTCCCATGACGAAAAAATGAAAGTGAAATGCCCGTTAAAATCCAAGAAGAAAGAAAACTATAATATCTAGTATATTAAACTGTCGTGTTCGTTAATTGTTGTACCAAACGTTATCATCTTGCCAACACACTCTGCGCTTAAAATGAGATTTGTTCCAGATCGTCCATGACGAAATGCCAAAAATGTAAATTCTGATTATGTGGGTGTTGCTTATTCGCGAATGCTTTTCTCTCATGAGCGTCGTCACTTCTGTAAATTATGGGCCATTCCGTTTTTGTTTTTATGATGAAAGAAAGGAAGAAAATGGACATGCTACACAGAAAAATATAACAAGAAAACAAGAAAGAAAGAAAGAAAGAAAGAAGGGGAAAGATAGAGAGAGGAGATGAACATACGGAAGCGATAACGCTAATCTGTTTCAATCGACATAATGAAAAGATGAAAAAGAAGAAGAAAGAAAAGATAAGAGTGTGAGAGATTTCAATCAAGATTATTACACTTTTTATATATTGAACTATTTAGCAATAGCTCTTGAAAAACATCAAACGTTGTGATAATTGAAATTATCATACTGTGGTATATTTACAGGTCCTGCTAATCCCTAATAAATGCAAATGTCCGTGTATTAGCGTGTCAAATTTTTTCAACTATCCCCTAAGGCTGTCGCACAACATAGCATTACCAATTTTGGAATTAGCGCGACTCCGTGAGCAAATTAAAAATATTCCGGACGAATTCAAGACCACCAATCCTGAAATTGCCGATTCTTATGTTTTAATTTAACTTGCGATTTTTTTCGTGATTTTTTACGACATGTTTTTTTTTTCTTTTTTTTTTGTATTGATAACAGTTTTTATAAACGAGAAATAAATTTGAGAATAATCAAAGTAATTTGTGAAAATCTAGGAAAAAGTCACCCTTAGTATAGAAATATGGACCAATTACCTTTGTAAGTCAAAGTCGTCGGGGCGCCTAAATCGGTATCAGCCAGTCAACGAGGGAGCTATCCCTTTCAATAGGCTAGACAAGGGGGTTGTTTTTGGATTACTGAGGTTAGAGCGCCACACCTACCATCAGCTCTCACGTTTACCCTCAATTCCCTGTGCTTACTCATTACGCTGAGTTGCGAGCGACCGGTATCGAACTAAGAACCTCGATTAAGAAAGACATGTTTTCATTTACACCGTGCAATATCGCGTTGTTGTTAGGTACGAGGGTTAGGGTTAGTTTTGTAATTTTTTTAAATTAAAAATCGTCATGTTAAAAGCAGACCGGATATTGACGGTGTGTAAATGAAAAAACATGTCCTTTCTAATCGGATCAAAAAGTGTGTGCCTAAAGTCATATGGTCTGAAAAATTGTTTGGATGAAAGTAAGGACCCTACGTTACACCGTACGTATTAGGAGGCCGGGTTGTAATGTGATTCCTTGCGACATTTTTTTTTTGGACGAAACTTTTTGGAATGAAGTGGAAATAAATTGTGAAAATAATGTGAAATTAATTGCGAATCCAGCGTAAGTCAGCCATGAAATACAAATAATATTGTGTGGGAAAAGTAAGACCTACGTACATTAAATTGTCTTTAAATTAAATGACAGCAGATGAATTATCGTTTTTTAAAAGGTATTCCTTCATACAAAAGGCAAAAACACTGAAATAACACATCCACAATAAACTCGTTTCTAATCAAACCCATCTTGGAGGCTGAGACCAACTTTAAGAAGTCTAGAAAGAACAATGTCATTGCTGTCCTGTTACACATGGTCATTACCAAGACTAACACACTCCTATATTACTCAAACAAGAACAACAACCACAATGTGAAACATGTCAAACACCTTTGACAGTTACACACTTACTCGGGAATGCAGGTTCTTTTGTTACCATCAGAGAAACCGTTATTTTAAAGCAAACATCATAGAATAACTCTTTGAAAATGTCAAACATGGGAGGAATTCGCTCTTTTTTAGAAATAAAAGTATACATAGAATATAGACATGAAACAAATCAATACATTATAACATAATCCCCAATAATACTAACACATTGTTAAAAACAATTACTAAAAGTATAAATTTTATACACGATACTGTTATAACTTCTAACCGTTAGGCATGACATAACCCCAGACGGGTTAATAGCCGTTAAAATCAATAAACAAACAAACACTAAATATTATTCAAAATTAATATTGTTAAAGTTTAATAAAATGTAATATTACTTAATACATGAAGTGTCATTGTGTCCCAAAGGCTAAAGCAAGAGCTTTCCGTGGGAGCTAACTAATTACTCCCGAAAGGGTGGCTTTAAGTTATTTAGGTTGTTACAAAAATAATGGCCGATTGAATGCTCGGTTTGAAAGTGTCATTTTAACATAGAATGTTGTGTTATTTCAGTGAATTTTTGCATATATAATAATTAATGTGTGCCAAAAATAAAATTTAATTTATTTTTAGATAGAAAATGTTTTTAAAAATAGGAGACTTCAAATGATGAACATGCCTAAACATGACCTTCGCCTTCTTATGTTGAATGAGTTTCAAACTTGGCACCAATGCCTCTGAAAGACTGCCCAACATCAAACAAAGCACGGGATGAATTCACAAGTGATTCGCGACAGTACGAAGTGGTCCAGAAATATCTGCAGTGAGAATGAGAGTCTTGAGAATGAAGAAGGTAGAGACGAACCATGCAGTCTTGACAGATGAACAAGTGCAGGCAGATGTTGAGCAAAATCCACGACAAAAGTGGTCTAACAAAAATAAATATACCCCCTTTCGGCATGCCAGTACCTAAACTTTTTAACCCCCTCCTGATTAGTAGTACCGTAATGACGTATTGAGACAGCCTCTCGACTGGTGGGCTTTAAAAATACGCTGACTGTACCTCTGAAAGGGTAACAACCCCCCCGTTCAATGGGGCCACCTGTTGCGCCTTGGGTGCGTAAGCCCCGTGATGCTTAAGAATGAAGCCTGTTGGCTAAGAATGTTGGATATGTTACAAACGGAATAGCGAATTTCCGGAATTGATTAAGAAAGGGGGGATGACGGAAGATAACAAAGGACTTTGTCCTGGTGGTAGCGAACAAAGAAAACGTGTAGGGTTATGAGAAAGATACAAAAGACAGAACGGTCAGTGGGGACAGCCAGTAGGAGAGAGACAGGACGAGAACGTGCGTGACCACGCCGCGTCACGCACATCGCAGCAGGGTCATGAGGTCGGCGCACCCTCTTTGCCTCAGTTCCAACCAGTAGTAGAGTAGTGGTTCCCATTGTCAACGCCCATCACCCGCACCCACCACGAGGGAAAGAAATAAACGTTAAAAGTCTTACTACTTACATATGCTCACGTGTGAATCCTTTATACTCCATTACTAACACATACGACCAGCAACAGTATATAACAGTACGATTGTGGCCCGATGTCGAGCGCTATTGCAAACAAGCAGTCCAGGACATGCAACATTCCGATTGGTTCTTACTTAGGACGTCGCGTCGGAAAGAAACCCTTCGGTCAATCGACGACACGTTTAGAAACCTTGATTATATGATTGCTCCAACCCTACTTGTCTCGCTGGCAAACTCTCGCAACCTTTTTTTATGTTATGTGTGCCTAGAATTGGTGGCTGAGGTTGTTAGCGGCCCACATGCGTTGAATAGAAAATATGAGTTTAAAAGAAATTTGCTTTAAAAAATGAATTAAACAAGAATGGTACCCTCAAGAATGAATAAAACAGAAACGTTTTCGACATAAAATGACTCCAAACAATTACTATGTGTGGAACATAGTGTTTTGTAGCTGAAAAACTGCCCAATTCAACAATGGATAGTCGTTAGTAGTGTGGTTGACTATTTGAGAACATAGTTTTTGTAGCTGAAAACTTGCCTATCCAACCGATGAATAGTTCGTGGCCGGGTTTAGCTCAGTCGTAGAGTGTTCGCGCTATTCTCTCT
>CM042171.1:65429650-65447150 GCA_023376005.1 Doryteuthis pealeii
TGTTCACCGTGTTTACTTACTCTCCTTTCCGGCTGTCCAGTAACCTAAACTTTTGGGACCCCCTCCTATTAATAGTGTCGTAATGACTATTTTGAGACAGCCCCTTCGACTGGGGCCCTTAACAAATAGCGCCTGACTGCCCTCTGAAAAAGGGGTAACAACCCCCTGTTCAATGGGGCCACCTGTTGGTCGTGGGTGGTAACCCCTGATGCTTAAGAATGAAGCCTGTTGGCTAAGAATGTTGGATATTGTACAAACGGAAATAGGAATTTCCGGTTGAATTAAAAAGAGGGGGGATGACGAAGATAACAAAGGACTTTGTCCTGGTGGTAGCGAACAAAGAAAACGTGTAGGCGTTTGAGAGATACAAAAGACAGGACGGTCAGTGGGGACAGTCAGTCAGGAGAGAGACAGGACAAGAACGTGCGTGACCATCGCAGCCAGCGGTCAGTGAGGTTCGGCCACCCCTCTTTGCCTCAGATCCCAACAGTAGTAGTAGTAGTAGTTCCCATTGTCAACGCCCATCACCCGCACCCACCACGAGGGGAAAAGAAATAAACGTTAAAAGTCTTACTACTACATATGTCTACGTGTGAATCCTTATACTCCATTACTAACACATACGACCCAGCAACAGTATATAACATGTACGATTTGTGGCCCGAGTCGAGCGCTATGCAACAAGCAGTCCAGGACATGCAACATTCCACTTTGGTTCTTACTTAGGACGATCGGTCGGAGAAACCCTTCCGGTCAATCGACTGATCACGTTAAGCCCTTGCATCTATAGGATTGCTCCAACCCTACTTGCTCGCATGGCAACTCTCGCAACCTTTTTTATGTTATGTGTTCTAGAATGTGGTGGCTGAGGGTGTGTTAGCGGCCCGTCTATGGGTTGAATAGGAAAATATGAGTTTAAAAGAAATTTGTTTAAAAAATGAATTTAAACAAGAAATTGAGTACCCATCAAGAATGAATAAAACAGAAACGTTTTCGGCATAAAATGACTCAAACAATCTACTATTTGTGGAAAATAGTGTTTTGTAGCTGAAAACTTGCCCTATCCAACGATGATAGTTAATAGTAGCCTGTGTTGATTCTTTGTGGAAAATAGTGTTTTGTAGCTGAAACACAATTCAACAATGGATAGTCGTTAGTAGTGTGGTGTTGACTATTTGAGGAACAAGTGTTTTGTAGCTGAAAACTTGCCCTATCCCACGATGGATAGTCGTTAGTAGTGTGGTGTTGACTATTTGAGGAAAATAGTATTTTGTAGCTGAAAACTTGCCCTATCCAACGATGAATAGTCGTTAGTAGTGTGGAGTTGACAATTTGAGGAAAATAGTGTTATGTAGCTGAAAACTTGCCCTATCCAACGATGAATAGTTGTGGCTGGGTTAGCTCAGTCGGTAGAGCGTTCGGCTAGAAACCACAAGGTTCCTAGTTCGATACCGGTCCTCACCAACTCAGTAGCACTATGAGTAGCACAGGGATCTGTGCGGTAAAATAAGGAGCTGATGGTAGGTGTGGCGCTCCACCTCAGACGCCAAAACAATCTCCTTGGTCTAGCGCTATTGAAAAGGGGATAGACTCCCTCGCTGACTGGCTGATACTGACTTTAGGCCGCCCCGACGACTTTACTTTACTTTACTTTACTTAGTTAACTATTTGAAGAAAATAGTATTTTGTAGCTGAAAACTTGCCCTATCCAACGATGAATAGTCGTTAGTTGTGTGGAGTTGACTACTTGTGGAAAATAGTGTTTTGTAGCTGAAAATTAACCCTATTCAACGGTGTTATTTTTATTCCTCTTACCTGTTGTAATTTCCCTCAGTGCTTTCGGATCGTCTGTGGTCGTCGTTATCCAGTGTTACCATTATAGCTTGAGGATATGAACATACGGAAGCGATAACGCTAATCTGTTTCAATCGAACATAATGAAAAGATTAAAAGAAGGAAAGAAAGAAAAGATTATCCAGTGTTACCATTTTAGTTTGTATAAAAGCCGTTGGGGCATTTTAAAGAATTTCGATTGATTCTTTATGATTCAATCATAGTTTTTGATTTTACTCGATGACAACATGTTGCGACAATGGACAAAAGTTAATGTCTATTCACACAAAACACCATAACCACATACGCACACACACATATATATATATATATATATATATATATATATATTTGGGAGAATATGTGCTTTTTAATTTTAGTCAGACCTAATTTTTGAAAGTTAATTCATCTATGTTTAATTAGGCGGGATTTAAACTACTTAAATGTGAGGCTAAACAAATCGAGAAAAATCAATCTCTGAATATATATTTCGACCTATTAGGTTTCATCAGCAGAGTTATAGATACGAGGACCGCCTAGCGTGTGACTTGAACCCTTTGTGCCGAAACGGCACGCCGGTATCTTACCATCACGCCAAACAGAAATCGCAATTTTGTCTCGCTTTGTTTTAGGTATTAGTAGCATTCTATGTTATGCTACTATGCTCGAGTCCATAAACACATAAGCCTAAACTCTAAAGTCAAACATCTTGCCTGATTTATTGGCCCAATTTTCCATCCAGCAAATTAGGGTCCAACTTTCCTCTATATCTGTTTAAAAAAATTAAACCAGTCCACTTTTTCAGTTCTGCGGTCAAAAAGTGTATAACTGAAACACTACGCAACAACTTTAAATCTATACAACATCAATTAATGCTGTACAAAAACGTCGGCACTCGGTCCAGCAACATCCTTTCTTTTTCTTTAGATCAAATCGTCTTTCATTTTCATACGTAGAATACGCCGACTGCACCTCTGCAGAGAGGTAGCGCGGTCAAAAAGTGTATAACTGAAACACTACGCAACAACTTTAAATCTATACAACATCAATTAATGCTGTACATAAACGTCGGCACTCGGTCCAGCAACATCCTTTCTTTTTCTTTAAATCAAACCGTCTTTCATTTTCATACGTAGAATACCCCGACTGCACCTCTGCAGAGAGGTAGCTCCCCTCTCCGCTCCAAAGAGGCCACCTGTTGGCCTTGGGTGGAAGGATAGATTGATTTTTCACATTTTTCTTAAATATCAAGTTCTCTCAAACAGCGAAAGTTATTATAATGGATACTGATACCAAAAATTAAATCGCTTACTCACAGCATTGATTGAGGAAATTGCATCAAAGACCGTCTGTTAAAATGCGCAAAGAATCCTCCTTTTTTTTTGCAACATTTAGTCTAGAAATTAATTAAAATTTTAGCAATTTCAACATTTAAATCAGAAGCTGTCGCCATTTTATTCTATTATAGAAGGGGGGATATATGGGGCGAAATAGACCTTCGAATCAACAAGCTCCCGCCGATAGAGCCATATTGACCTTTGGGCTCATAGCCTATAAAGCGAGTTCTATCAGTTTCTAAGGAAAGACTTGAGATTATAAGGAACACACAAATATATATATATATATATATATATATAGGGTCATCCACAGACACGTGTTTCGACTTATCAAGTCTCCTCAGTGTGGCTAGACATTTTGTAAGCTACCTACAGCCGGAATTGAAATCCGATTGGTTGGGTGTCAGTCCGGCACCGTAACCATTAGGCTGTCTTCACTTACAGAATGGGAAGGGGATTTTAACTGTTTTAATACACACATGGCTTTGCGTGTAAAGGCCGTCACAGAGTGCTCCATTCCTTAGAAGAGCGTTATATATATATATATATATTATATATATTATGTGTGTGTGTGTGTGTGTGTGTGTGTGTGTGTGTGGTGTGTGTGTGTTCCTGGTAGTCTGTTATTGATATATCTTTCGAGTCTCATCACCCCAAACCAAAAGAGTGTTGTCCTAGGTATGACACTAAACTGCATCTGGTGGTGAGGCTCCTGTTCTGAAGTTTTAGGGAGTGTGGAGTGCCCCTTCATTGTCTTTCATCAGCAATAGCATCTGCTGTAAGCAACCATCAAAAATGACTTGATTCGGCATTAAATGAACCAAAATGGGTTCCTATGCCGTTAAACAAAACAACCAACTGTCTATCTCTGTCTGTTTATAACTATCAATATCTATCCTGGACGTGGTAATTGCATTTCATTTAGGGCTAATACCCTTTGGGAAAGGTATGAATTCTGCTCTCCTTCCAGCTATGGGTAAATAGTAGGGCAGATTGGGCTCTTTAACCTTGGTTAGGCAACCAGTCTAGGAGAAGGAAAACTCTGAATTCAAACCTGTTAAACTCCGCTTAAGAAATTGACCTTGTGACACATCCTGCTCGTGCGGAGGAGTTGGTAAATATATATGCGATCCTCAGACCAAGTATCACATTGGCAACAAACAGTTACCAAATGCTGTTAACTCTATGTCTACGCATTAGGGTCAGTCATGCTGAAAGCATTGGTTCTCGCTAGATTACTAAATTTGATCTGTTCAATACTTAATTGTGTGACCACTTAAGCGACAACAGTTACTGTAAGCAATATGAGATATAAATTGATAAAAAATGACTTGATGTATTTGCTTCATACCCCACTTGTATGGGCTGGGTGGGCACAAGACCTCGTTTTAATGTGGGCCCACCCACAAGCCGAAGCTCATAGGCGAGAAAGAACAAAAATTGCGTCGATCCCTTCGGCATTCCCCCTCAAGTGGGCGCATCAGGCGCTGGGCAATAAACCCAGCCCTACCCCTTTAAGTCAAGGGGGCAGGTATTGCCTGGGGGGATAGCCCCCTGGGATCGACGCTATTAACTTGTAAGGTCCAGTGGCCGAAGCTCACTGGACCCCCGATCGAAACCGGAAGTTTGACATGATGACTTGATTCGACATTAAATAACCCGAAAAGGTTTGATATGCCGAATAACATATTAACAAATCAACCAGGCTTTGTGTTATTTATTTATTTTCATCAGTCTATCTATCTAGCTATCTAGCCAGTGAACTTGTTTGTTAATTTAAATTTGGGTGACCACTTAAGCGACAACAAGTACTGTAAGCAACATGAGTCAAAAATGATTTGGCATTAGATAACCCGAAAAGGTTTGTTTGATATGCCGTATTTGACGGCATATAGGACACACCTTTTTCCAAAATTTTAGCTCAGAAAATTGTCCTGCGTCTTATACATCGTAGGTGAAGTTTGAGACCTCTTATAGGCCTTGGCTAATTTTCTCTATGATGCTCACTAACCTAGCTTATGCTCAGTACTTTTACCTACTCTAAACTGCCAAATTGCTTTTATACAGCTATGTTTCTGCTTGTGCAATACACAGCTAGACTGTTTTCAACAATATATGCTTGAATACACTAAAACCTTTTTTCCTGAATCTGACCTGCTGAAATGGGGTTGCGTTTTATATGCCCGTGCGTCTTATATGCGATCAAATACGGTAATCAACCAGGCTTTGTGTTATTTATTTATTTTTATCAGTCTATCTATCTAGCTATCTAGCCAGTGAACTTGTTTGTTTATGCATTTAAGATGCAATGTCACAGGTGTTTCGACACTAAAAATCATCTTTAATGAGCATCATGGCGACTGGTTGAATGACAATCCTCTGTGAATAAAGCCATTCCCTGTGAAGTCGTTCTACAATAAATAGGGGTTGAATAATGGCGCTTAATTCAATAATGAATGGTTTTCTCAAAGGCAGCAAAATTCGATCTCATATTTTATGTTTAGAAGTGTGTCATGAGAGAAAAAGAAAAAAAAATGATAAATTGTTTAAAGCCTTTCAAATATATGTCCAGTAAGTGTCAGATTACTGAATATATTTTAACCAATCCTATCAACTTACTGCCTCCCCGTCCCACACTCTCGCACCACTTCTTGACTTTAGTTTGGTTTGGTTTGTTTTACGGCATATCAACCTCAGTGGGTCATTTAATGCCGACAAAGTTTTGAAATGAATTCATTCTTAATGGTTTGGTTTGGTTTGGTATGGTTTTACGGCATATCAACCTCAGTGGGTCATTTAATGTCGATAAAGTTTTGAAATAAATCTATTCTTAATGGATAATACAATTTTTTTATAAATACATTTTTCTATTTAACCCAAAGATGGGTCATTCTTAATGGATACTCAATTTTTTTATAAACGCATTTTTTTCTATTTAACCCATGTATGGGACCCTAACAGGTACTACCACTCCGGGTCAGAGTAGACCTGATAACAATGGTGATGAACGAATAGTCCACATTCCCCAAACCTCTAAAACTGAAACCTCACCATCAGATGGTTTAACGTCATTCCTAGGACATGTAGACCCTCAGCCACCGCCTTCTAGCACCCATATGATAAAAAGGGGTTGGGGCTTGCCGTAAGGACAATAGGGTTTGGGCAATCATATAGGTGCTAGAGCTTGATGTGACCAGCCGATTGATCGGAGGGGGCCTCTCCAACCGCCCGTCTAGCCCAAGAAAGGGCCAAAGTGGAGTTTTGCATGTCATGAACTGCTCATCCACCTGGGCTCTATCCTTAAGCATCAGGGGTTGCCACCCACGGCCAACAGGTGGCCCCATTGGGGGAGTCTTACCCCTCTGCAGAGGTGCAGTCGCTGGTTGTTTCTCTTTTTTTATATACAGCCTGCATTTCTCCGATTTCGCAAATATTCTACCATCACCACACAACATTTCACAGCATGTCCTGATGAAGGTTGCATAAACCGAAACATTGTATCGACTTCCCCATCAAGAATAAACTCAACTTTTAGAATACTTCGTATTTATATATGTGTTCGCCTCTTACTGACAGTCACCGAGAACCGAGACGGTAAGGAACCGGACTGAAGAAAATTCTGTCGGGTTTCCTTCCCGGTTTGATGTAGCTGTTAAATCAAGCCACATTGATGAGACGTAAACGTCGAAACACGGTGTCTGTGGAAGACTATATATGGCTAGAAACCACAAGGTTCCTAGTTCGATACCGACCCTCGCCAACTCAGCGTATGAGTAGCACAGGGATCTGTGCGGTAAAGTAAGGAGCTGATGGTAGGTGTGGCGCTCCACCTCAGATGCAAAAACAATCTCCCTGGTCTAGCGCTATTGAAAAGGGGATAGACTTCCTCGCTGATTGGTTGATACCGACTTTAGGCCACCCTGATGACTTACTTACTATATATTGTAACGTAGCGGGTCTTTCTACAATGGGGTTGTCGTACAATGCGCCTTTTACACGGGTCTTACACATCGTGCACTCCGTGGGTGCACTATTAAACTTGTACACTGGTCGCTGGTCTCTAGTCTCGGGACGTTTCAAAGGTACGCTCCCACGCGTAAACTTTTTGGTTGTTTACAACATCCACAGAATTCCAGCAGTTCTTTCGTTGGTCAGTGTCAGGTCGAGGGAGTATCACTTACACAGGCCGCGTGCTCTTCGTTGCGGTCAATTAACTTTATCTCCACGGGTGTCTAATGGTCAGGTAAAGTTCGGTGTTCGTTTCCATTCATTCATAATACCGTTCGTAGTAAATGATGACTATGATACCAAGTTTATTTTTCATGAGTTTATTATAATAAATTCAATTTCGGCTTCTTAACTTCGAGAGAATGAGAGAGAGAGAGAGAGAGAGAGAGAGAGAGAGAGAGAGAGAGAGAGAGAGTCAGCTTATTTAGTAAGTAACGTCTTTATATGGTCCTTAGAGTTTCAGTACTTTGAGTAAACTTTTGGTGACAAACTTTTTCTGGTCGGCAAATATCAGGACAGACCTTTTCGTTTCAGCGACAACAGATCGTTCCCCGATCTCAGCCAACTCCAACCGTCAGACCAACTCTACTTCCCAACTCCCAGACCAACTACTGATCTCCTAGCCAGAGTCCAGCCATATATATTATCTCAACAGAACCAATCTAGAAGGATCTTTTTCTCGAAGAAACTATTTCTTCCTAGAAGGAAAAGAATGTTCGATTCGTTCTAATCATTCGATTCCTTCTACAGTCACTGTGAGTTCACGGCCGTTCGGATCAAAGAACAATTCCCAGTCAAGAAGTCTGGAATCCTTCAAAAACCTGTTTTCATGTCTCCAAAAATCTCGTTAATGTTTTTATTTCGTTTCGGTCCGATTCTTCAAAGAGACCACCCGATAAGGTCTGAGAATCATACTACATCTATTAAGCTTTCTTTCTGTTTGACACAAGGCCACAAATATGGTGTTCCCAAGTAAAGCCCGACCATTATGCTACAATATACATATATATTGAATAAATGAAGGAAAAACTTTAAATTTGCTTATGTAATTTATTTCAACTGCAAATTGCAGACTAAAAATATAGTTGTTACTGATTTATTTTGAGATTATAAGGACTTAAATATCTATACCTTTTTATTATTTTTTTCTTTTTATTTTTGTAAGCGTGTTTTGGCTTGGCAGGGCACGAAGGGGGGTTATTCCACTATCATTGTTCTATATATAGGTATCACATAATTGTGTATACACTGAGATAGATAGATAGATAGATAGATAGATATGAACAAACTGAGATATATAGATAGATATGAACAGATTAAGAAAGAAAGAAAGAAAGAAAGAAAGAAGAAAGAAAGAAATGTACAGACTCTGGTCGATAGATAGATTAGATAGATAGATAGATAATAACACACCGGAATAGATAGATAGATAGATAGATAGATATGACAAACGAAAGATAGATAGATAGATATGAACAATCTGAAAAGGATAGATAGATAGATATAGAACAGATTAAGAAAGAAAGAAAGAAAGAAAGACATGTACAGACTCTGGTAGATAGATAGATAGATAGATAGATAGATAGATAGATAATGAACACACCGAGATAGATAGATAGATAGATTGATAGATAGATACATTTGAAACTAATTGAGATAGATAGATAGATAGATAGATAGATAGATATGAACAGACTAAAAAGATAGATAGGTAGATATGAACAAACTGAGATATATAGATAGATAGATATGAACAGATTAAGAAAGAAAGAAAGAAAGAAAGAAAGAACAAGAAATGTACAGACTCCAGTAGATGATAGATAGATAGATAGATAGATAGATAATGAACACAACGAGATAGATAGATAGATAGATAGATAGATAGATATGAACAAACTGAAATAGATAAATAGATAGATATTAACAAACTGAGATATATTGATAGATATGAACAGATTAAGAAAGAAAGAAAGAAAGAAGCAAGACATGTACAGACTCTGGTCGATAGATAGATAGATAGATAGATAGATAGATAGATAGATAGATTTGAAACTAATTGAGATAGATAAATAGATAGATAGATAGATATGAACAAACTGAAATAGATAGATAGATAGATAGAAAGAAAGAAAGAAAGAAAGAAAGAAAGACGTGTACAGACTCTGGTCGATATATATATAGAGAGATATGATCAACAATTTGAATTCTTTTCGCTCGAACCCATTATTCTTATCTGAATTGAACCTTGGAAAAATCGTTTATTTAATTTGATCTTTTTGAGACATCTAACCTTCTCTAGTTTTTGCTTAATGTTTATCAATTAGTCATGCCTTCCGCTTTCTTTTCTCTCTCAGCGCAACCACCAAATGAGATGGGGTAAAAAGCAAAAACTTTAAGAACACGCAACCAAGAATATATAGCTACCTTTTAACCATAAAACACCACCAAACCTCTTCCTGCGCCATATACGGCATATCAACCCTTTTCGGGTCATTTGATGCCGAAACAAGTCATTTCGATAAAAGTTTCTATGTTTCAAGTTCTTAATATTTTCAAATTGGTAAAAATAATTTTTTATTAATTTCATTTGATTTTGGTTTGGTTCGGTTTGGTTTCTTTAATGGTATAATAACCCTGTGGGTTATTTAAAGCGTTAAAATTATCAGAACGTGCTACAAAGGCTGGTACTAAATTTCCTTTACTGGTGTAATTTTTGTAGATGTATTTCATAGATTTGTTTTATATTTGATTCATAATTGGAAATGATTTTTAGTATAAAATGCATTGGAAAGGATTCTTACTATAAAAATGCATTGGAAATTATTTTTACTATAAAAATGCATTGGAAATGAGTTTTACTATAAAAATTCATTGGAAATGAGTTTTACTATAAAAATGCAGTGGACAATAATTTTTACAATAAAAATGTATTGGAAATGAGTTTTACTATAAAAATGCATTAGAAATGATTTTTATTATTAAAATGCATTGGAAATTATCTCTACTATAAAAATATATTGACCAATGATTTTTACTATAAAAATGCATTGGACGATGATTTTTACTATAAAAATGCATAGGAAATGATTTTTACAATAACAATGCATTGAAAATGATTTTAATACTTTTGATAGACCTTAATAATTAATGTCTATCTTGTTTTGTTTTGTTTTTTAACCCCTTTCGTCTTGACTCGACCATTGAAAGTATTTTTTTTCACCTTGTAAAACGAATCTATTTGCTGTTGGTGAGTGAGTATATTTCAACAAATATTTGTTTAAGAGTTTTCATTTCAGAAAAGAAAAAAAAAAGGAACTGATTTAATTTATTGGCGGGAACAATCAATATGTCTCATTGGTTGACCATCTGCTGTTTAAGAATCAAAGATTGGATGAAATTAAGAAAAGAAAGAAGAAAAAGAAAGAAAGAAAGAAGAAAGAAAGAAAGAAGAAAGAAAGAAAGAAAGAAAGAAAGAGACTTGAAAAAAGAAAGAGAAGAAAAAGAAGAGAAAACATCTTGTAAGAAATCATTGACTACTCAGCGAAAAATCAAGAAGATATGTTTGAATAGTTTTAGATTTAACATAAGTATGAAGTCGTTCTTTTCTTTATTAGGTTGTTTGGGACGGGTGGGGTTGGAGAGTCTTGAGGTTTCTCTTTTCTAGAAAAGAAAGAAAAAAGAAAGAGAATGAAAAGGAAAGAAAAAAGATATGCAGAGAAAGAAAGAAAGAAAGAAGAAAAGAAAGAAAAGAATAGAAAGAAAGAAAGAAGAAAGGATGTAAAGAGAAGAGTGAAAAAGAAAAAAAAAAGATGCAGAGAAGAAAGAAAGAAAGAAAGAAAGAAAGAAAGAAAGAAAGAAAGTGAGAATGCAGAAAAGAAAGAAAGAGATGAAAGAAAAAAGAAAGAGATGAAAGAAAGAAGAGAAGATATGCAGAGAAAGAAAAAGAAAAAAGAAAGAAAGAAAGAAAGAAAGTGATTGAATAGAAAGAAAGAAAGAAAGAAAGAGATGAAAAGAAACAAAGAAAGAAAGAAAGAGAGAAAGAACAAAGAAAGAAAGAAAGAAAGAAAGAATAGAAAAGAGATGAAAAGAAAGAAAGAAAGAAAGAAAGATATGCAGAAAGAAAAGAAGAGAAGAAAGAAGAAAGAAAGAAAGAAAGATGAATGAGATGAAAAGAACAAAGAAAGAAAGAAAGGATGAAAAGAAAGAAGAAGAAAGAAAGAAAGGAAGAAAGAAAAGAAAGAAAAAAAAAGAAGAGGAAAGAAGAAAGAGAAGGATAGCAGAAGAAAGAAGAAAAGAAAGAAAGAAAAAGAAAGGAAAGAGATGAAAGAAAGAAGAAAGAGAAAGAGGATTGAAAAGAAAGAAAGAAAAGAAGAAAGAAGAAAGAAATGAAAGAGATAAGAAAGAAAGAAAAGAAAGAAGGATATGCAGAGAAAGAGAAAGAAAGAAAGAAAGAAAGAAAGAAGAAAGAAAAAGAGAAAAAAGAGAAGAAAAAGAAGAAAACATCTTGTAAGAGACCATTGAGTAAACTCATCGATAAATGAAAAACATATGTTTGAATAGTTTTAGATTTAACATAAGTATGAAGTCGTTCTTTTCTTTATTAGGTTGTTTGAGACGAGTGGGGGTTTGGGGTTGATGAGGTATCTCGATTCGCATATACGCAGGTACATACGAAAAAAGAAAGAAAGAAAGAAAGAGAAAAGGAAGAAAGAGAAAAAAGGAAGAAAAAAAGGAAGAATGGAAATTCGAAAGAAAGAAAGAAAGAAAGAAAGACGTAAGGAGTGAAGAAAGAAAGAAAGAAAGAAAGAAAGATGTTGGAGTGATAAAAAGAAAGAAAGAAAGAAAGAAAGAAGAAAGATGTAAGGAGTGACAAAAGAAAGAAAAGAAAGAAAGAAAGAAAGAAGAAAGAAGAAAAGATGTAAGGAGAAAGAAAGAAAGAAAGAAAGAAAGAAAGAAAGAAAAGAAAGATGTAATGAGTGAAGAAGAAAGAAAGAAAGAAAGAAAGAAAGAAAGAAAGGAAGATGTAATGAGTGATGTAAGGGAGTGAAGAAAAAGAAAGAAAGAAAGAAAGAAAGAATGGCCTTTCCGAAAGAAAGAAGGAAAGAAAAAAGGAAAATAGAAATTCTATCAGAGAAAATGAATGAATGAATGAAGGAAGGAAGAACAAGAAAGAAAGAAAGAAAGAAAGAAAGAAAGAAAGAAAGAAAGATGTTCGGAGTGATAAAAGAAAGAAAGAAAGAAAGAAAGAAAGAAAGACGTAAGGAGTGAAGAAAGAAAGAAAGAAAGAAAGAAAGAAAGATGTAAGGGTGACAAAGAAAGAAAGAAAGAAAGAAAGAAAGAAAGAAAGAAAGAAAGAGTAAGGAGTGAAGAAAGAAAGAAAGAAAGAAAGAAAGAAAGAAAGGAGTGTAAAAGAAAGAAAGAAGAAAGAAAGAAAGAAAGACGTAAGGAGTGAAGAAGAAGAAAAGAAAGAAAGAAAGAAAGAAAGAAAGAAAGACGGAGTGAAAGAAAGAAAGAAAGAAAGAAAGAAAGAAAGAAAGACGTAAGGAGTGAAGAAAGAAAGAAAGAAGAAAGATGTAATGAGTGAAGAAAGAAAAAGAAAGAAAGAAAGAAAGAAAGAAAGACGTAAGGAGTGAAGAAAGAAAGAAAGAAAGAAAGAAAGATGTTCGGAGTGATAAAAGAAAGAAAGAAAGAAAGAAAGAAAGAAAGACGTAAGGAGTGAAGAAATAAAGAAAGAAAGAAAGAAAGATGTAAGGAGTGAAGAAAGAAAGAAAGAAAGAAAGAAAGATGTAAAGAGTAACAATAGAAAGAAAGAAAGAAAGAAAGAAAGAAAGAAAGAAAAAGAAAGTAGAATTTTATACTTATCTTTTTATGCTTGTAAATAAATACGAACTTCGCCTAAATCTTCAATCGGGAGGTGGGGGAAAGGAAGGGGGTTATATTTGTTGTAATTAAAATTCAATTATTTGAAACGCTTGAGAAAATGCCTGTCATCTGTAATTACATACAAGGATAACAGTGTGTTCATGTCTTTCTAGTCTTTGGTAGGGCAACCAGGCTAGGAGAAGGAAAACTCTCAATTCAGCACAATTAAATTAATTGGTGAAGTGTGTGGCCAGATAACCAGTAGAATTTTAAATACTCTCTCTCTCTCTCTCTCTCTCTCTCTCTCTCTCTCTGAATCGCAAGGTTTTGGGTTCGATACCGGCCCTCGCCAACTCATCGTATGAGTAGACGCAAAAACAATCTCCTTTGTCTAGCGCTAGTGAAAAGAAGATAGACTCCCTCACTGTCTGGCTGCTACCAACAATAGGCCACTCCGTCGACTTTAGTTTTTACTAGGTAATTTGCATCTTACCCCCCCTCTCTCTCTCTCTCTCTCTCTCTCTCTCTCTCTCTCAGCACACACACAAATTTCAAGAGTCTTTTGACTAGGGGGGGGTTCAAAGTTTAAGTACCGAACTCTCGGAAATCTGATAGAGAATTATCTTCCCCTGCCGCTAGAGGGCGAATCGCCAATACGATGTTGGCGTAAGAATCAAACCCCGGGCACTTGTCTGTAGGCCGTCGACCTGGACGGAGGCGTTTTTTAACAGCATACTTTCTGAAGGCTGTTTCGACAGCATACTTATCAGAAGGCTGAGGACCTAAATAGTCCACCGTCATTTAAAAGATTGTTACTTGGGCGAATAGCTTCCAAAAGGCATCCCCTACACTTTTTTTACCTATCGTACGAGAACTGACCAAAAACGGACGCGTCTCTACAGAAACTCTACAACCGCAGCAACCAGAATACTCCTGTTAGTGCCCATTCTCCATCGAACAGTATTTCACCTCACAGATAAGTCTGGTAGCTGTTGACTTTTCTTGATATAAGGTGTGTGCTAGATGCCTACTCTTATTTCTAGACTCGGCCATAATCATGTGACCATGTTCTTGGCCAATCACTGACAGTACTCTGCTGCTGATATTGTTATTTATACCGGCTGTTCTGGTCATACCTACTCATAACTACTTGAACCTTCGTGGACAACGGAACATAGGATTATATCACTGGACCTTTTGACACTACGTAGGATTCCATAACTCAGGACTTATTCACTTACCAAAGGATTCTATAGCTCAGGACTTACTTTAAGTCCTTTTTAACTGGCCAAGGATGGCGGTCAGAAACTTAACAAAATTTGCAACAAATTCTTGTATTATTTGTCAATACATGTATTAAATTTCCATTGTGTGTTTGTCTTCTTTCGTCCGAACAATTTGCCTACAACTGGGAGATTTAAGATGCCCCCCCCTTAAACCCGTAATTCCTCTTAGAACATGCATGATGAAAAGGGGGGGGGTCTCTTAATGAAAAACTGATATTGTAAAAAAAAAAGTAACTGGTGCCTATTACTTAAGTATAACATTTATTATCGAGATGTAGATATTATTGGAAATTCCATAGTTAATTATCTCCCCCTGCCGCTAGGGGGCGAATCGCCAACATCGTATGTTGGTGCCAAAAACCAAAAACTTTACTTATCACGGAGCACTCACTGAGGGTAGTCGCATAAATAGCGTCCCTAAACTTCACTTATCGCATAGCAGTTACTGGAGGAGAGACGTAAACGTAAAAGCTCTCATCTCTAAGCCCAAAACAGGACCCACTTATCACAGAACTCTACAACCAGCTCACTTCTAAGGCATTGTATCAGCAACGTTAAAAGGCGGGTACAATAGCATACTGACTGAAGGACGAGACACTACCGAGACGAAGCGTCTTATCAACATATCCTACCAACGAACAGAATAATCCTGTTATCACCACTACTCCAAGAACTCTGCTTAACTCACAGATAAGTCTTGTAGCAAATACCAATAAATTTGCAAAAACATTTATGTAATTTTTTGTTAATACAAGTGTCTGCATTTACTTTTGTGTTTGTTCCTTCTTTGTCCGACAATTTGCCTACAACTACGGAGAAATAAGATCTCCTTCGAAACTAAATTCAAAAAATTCAATTATTTAAAAATAATAATAGTTTAAATAATGTACACATGAATAAACTCCTGACCGAAACACGTGTAATATTGATTAAAATATCCTATTTTATTCATTCTATACTTTCTTTCCTTTAATTCTCTTTTCAACATAGAAGAGTATATAACAGTATTTGTCAATCTCAACCTGCTTGGTGTTCCTCTAATAATTACAGGACCCTTAACATCTAATAATCAAAGCTTGTATTTCCAAATTGTTTTCAGGGGCCTATCATTTGCCAGTCTAAATAACCTGTTTGACATTTGGGAGGTCATAATATGAAATCGAGCCTCTAATAAAATAGACAATGCAGCCGACACCACTGCTAAATTAGCTTTCATGAATGAAATTTACGATCCATTCATAAAAAAGACAATAAATACGTTTCTAAAACCAATGTTACACCGTCTATAACGACACGTTTTTTAGACAATTTCATCGAGGAGGCAGCAAAGAATATCGGCCTCTATATGAACTCCGGTAAAACAGAGTTCATGAGTTTCAAAAATAAAGGAAACATCTCCACACACAACGGCAAGCCTCTTAAGCCAGTAGAACAATTCACGTACCTGGGTGGTAATATCTCCTCCACAGAGAGCGATGTTAATACACGGATAGCAAAGGCATAGTCGGCCACAAATAGATTATCAGTCATATGGAGGTCCGATCTGCCTGACAAGCTGAAGCGACAGTTCTTCCAGGCTGTGGTTGTGTCGGTGCTGCTATATGGCTGCACCACCTGGACTCTAACGAAGCGTATTGAGAATAAGCTAGATGTGAGCTGCATAAGAATGCTGCGTGCAGTCTTGAATAAGTCGTGGAAACAGCACCCCACAAGGAAACAGATGTACGGTCACCTGTGTCCCCCCCCCCATCTCACAAACTATCCGAGTGAGACGGACAAGGCATGCAGGACACTGCTGGAGAAGCAAGGACGAACTCATAAGCGACGTTCTCCGGTGGAAGCGAACACGTGTGGGGCGCCCAGCAAGGACATACATTGACCAGCTATGCGAAGATGCTGGCTGCTCCGCAGAGGACCTCCCAGGTGTAATGAATGATAGGGAAGGTCGGCGAAAGATTGTCATGGATACCCGTGCTGCATGCGCGACATGATGATGATGATAATAATGGAGATTCGGTGTCTCTCTGTCCGTAACCGAAACTACGTTACTACTTATGTCACAATATCCTCAGGAATTGCGTATGTTTATCAATTACTATTTGATTTATAGTCAAAATCAATTGTAAATAGAATAAATCTTATCTATTAGCGATGTCTCTATGAAAATCTCAAAACATCCCATGTTGTTAATGCATTTAAAATCTTTCAATGTGTCTTATATATCACTTAGAAATAAAGGTCTACATAATATATGGTGTGGCTAATTCGCATACTGGTTTTAACAAAATCGGGTTTAATAAATAATTACTTGGTGTTATTGATCTCTAATATTATTGTTTTATTCTCCAATGAACTAAGATCAATTGGGTTATTTCCTATAAATCCAAACTAAAAAAGGGGAACCACTCTAAATGAATTTTATTTGTTAATTAATCTACCCATTATTTTCCCATTAAAGAAAGGGAAAAAGAAGACGGGTTAGGGTTAGGGTTAGGTTAGGGTTAGTTTAATGGGAAAATAATGGTTAGATTAATTAACAGATAAAATCCTTCAGAGTGGTTCCCCTTTTTAGGTTGGAGTTATTGGAAATAACCATCAATTGTATGAATGATTTTATATAGAAACCAATCAAATATAATTAAAATAAGTGTAATATTTATATATATATATATATATATATAATTTCGTTAGTCTTTCTGATTTAATATACGAGGGTGAGTCAAAAAGTAATACCATTTGCTTTATTTCGTGTGAATTTTTTTTTTTTTTATAAAACTAAAGTCTATATTGAGACCCTAACGAGGCTCAGAGCAAGAATCCGATGAATAAGATCCAACTTGCCAATCGACAATGTCCTCCTTCTGCATAACAATGCTCGATCACTCACAAGCATCAAGACAAAGGAGTAAATCGCCTCATTCGGGTGGATAACTTTACTGCATCTCCATACTCACCAGATTTAGCGCCTTCAGACTATCATCTCTTCGGTCCCATGAAAGCGAGTTTGAGAGGCAAACCTTATTCCAATAACGAGGAAGTGAAATCTGTAGTGAAAAAGTGGCTCAAAGAACAGTCAACGGAATTTTAAGGGGCAGGGACACATGCTCTCATTCGAAAGTGGAACATTGCTATTGAGAGAAACGGTGACTATGTGGAGAAGTAGGGGTGTGATTC
>CM042171.1:65452150-65482150 GCA_023376005.1 Doryteuthis pealeii
AACAGGTACTACCACTCCGGGTCAGAGTGGACCAAGGAGCAATGGTGATGAAGGGGTGCTCCACATTCCCCAAACCTCCAAAACTGGAACCTCACCATCAGATAGAGTTTAACGTCATTCCCAGGACATGTAGACCCGCAGCCACCGCCTTCTAGCACCCATATGATAAAAAGGGGTTGGGGCTTGCCATAAGGGCAATAGGGTTGGGAAAATCATATAGGTGCTAGGGCTTGACGTGACCAGCCGATTGATCGGAGGGGGCCTCTCCGACCATCCGAATACCCGTGTTCCTTAATCTTCTGACCGTTATCATCTTACAACACCGTCTAGTTAAAAATGAGACCGTCCAAATTGCCAAGGATGGAATGCAAAAATGTAAATCCTGGTTATCTGGTGTTGCTTATCTGCCAAATTTTTATTTCTCATGAATGTCATCACCTCAGCTAAATAATGGACCATTCCGTTTTTATTAGAAAGAAAGAAAGAAAGAAAGTGAAAAAGAACATACAACACAGATAAATATGATAGGAAACATATTGAATTATTTCGCAATATCTCTTAAATAAACATATCAAACATTGTAATATATATATTTACCAACCCCTCCGCACGAGCAGGATGTGACACAAGGTCAATTTCTTAAGGTCTGAATTCAGAGTTTTCCTTCTCCTAGACCGGTTGCCTAACCAAGGTTAAAGAGCCCAGTCTGCCCTACTATTTACCCATAGCTGGAGGGAGAGTAGGATTCATACCTTTCCCAAGGATATTAGCAAACATTGTAATATAACCCAACAAGGGTTGACATGCCATAAAATCCAATCTAACTAGATTCACTACTTAAATACTGATTTTGGATTCATTTTTTTAAATGTGTCTAAAAAAAGAAATGAGTTTTTTAAAAATTGAGTACCCATCAAATAGGAATAAAATAAAACATCTTCAGGATAATATAACCCAACAAGGGTTGACATGCCATAAAATCCAACTAACCAATCTAACTATATTCTCAAACATTGATTTCCGGATTTATTTTATTATAATTTTCTCTCGATGGCTAATTTGAATAATCAGGCCACAATTGATCTTGAGAAAGACAAAGAATTTCATGTTCGTATTCGTATTGTGTATTCATGTGATTTATGGCTTTCCTCTCATCTAAATGACCATAGATCAACAGTGAACCTACAATTGGTGTAGAGAGCAAGGCTTGAAGCTAAATGGTGTCATTAACCCCCCCCCACACACACACACACACAGGTGAGAATGATTTTTGAATTCAATGATTTGATGTAGCATTTCTTCGATAAGTAAACATCTTGAGGGTTTTTTTTTTTATCTATTAGCAGCAACCAGAACAGCTTTGTTGTCAATGAAAGTCTTCATCTTTGTTATATACACAACGTTTTGACCAATGTGCTCTCCGGCCTTCTTCAGGTGTTTCTTGACAGACAAAAAAAAGAAAAAGAAAATTAATTTTAAATATTTCTTTTCCTCTAATTAATACACAAACAAAGATTCTCTTTTTCTTTAATATTGTATATTTACCCAACCCATCCACGCAAGCAGGATTCAGTTTGGTTTGTTTTGTTTTACGGTATATCAACCACAGTGGGTCAGTTAATGCCGATAAAGTTTTGAAATATAGTCATTCTTAATGGATACTAAATTTTTTTATAAATACATTTTTCTATTTAACCTATAGATGAGACCCTAACAGGTACTACCACTCCGGGTCAGAGTGGACCAGGGAGCAATGGTGATGAAGGGGTGCTCCACATTCCCTAAACCTCCAAAACTGGAACCTCACCATCAGATAGAGTTTAACGTAATTCCCAGGACATGTAGACCCTCAACCAACATAATTTTTTGTACATTAGTGTATTTAATTTTTTTGTTATTAATTTCTAAGAAGAAACTGTTATAAGTGTTTTAAAATCTTGATAATGTGTTTATTTAGTACAAATTTACTTCACACAAAGCGCCCATTTTCGTCAAATTTTTGGCAGAATTTGATGTTACAGGGGCTGGGGTTTGAAGGTTGTGTTAACAGTAGTTTTTGATTTTTCTGTCTTGAAAGTTAAAAACTCGACTCATGTCAATGTAGTGGAGTGGGGGTGAAAGTCTGTATACAATATTTTTTTAATTTTTTTTATTTTTTAATCATTGAATTATATCACTTAATTAGTATGAAGCGCGTGGTGTAATGGTTAAAGTCATGGGAAATGGACTCGTCGCCCCGAGTTCAAATCCTGGACATGGTAATTGCATTTCACTTAGTGTTAATACCCTTGGGAAAGGTATGAATCCTACTCTCCCTCCAGCTATGGGTAAATAGCAGGGCAGACTGGGTTCTTTAACCATGGCTAGGTAACCAGTCTAGGAGAAGGAAAACTCTAAATTCAAACCTGTTGAACTCCGCTTAAGAAATTGACCTTGTGTCGTATCCTGCTCGTGCGGAGGAGTTGGTAAATATATATATCACTTAATTAGTAAAACTCAAAAAACAAATTTTGTGTGCTTCTCATGCTTATAGCATATTAATCTGTATGCAAGATTTCGAATCTGAGTGACATCTTCTTTCTAAGTTATAAGTTGACACATATAATATATATTATATATATATATATATATATAATGTTGTTGGCAACCTTCCGTCTATTTTAGACAATGGCGTATTTTTTTTTCCCTCTCTCTCTCTCACTTACAGTTACATGAGTGGCTGAACAGACCGATCCTCGAATGGCAGTCTCTGGTGCAGTGGCTGCAAACAAAAGGTGATGCTTTCTGTAGGTGTTGGGGGTGCTGCTGTTTCTCCTTTCTTTTAGCTCTCTTTTCTGTGGCAGCTTTTTTCCTCTCTTTTTCACTTCTTTTTGTTCCTTGTTTGACGAGGAGGCACCAGGTTGCACGGTCTTCTGCATGTTAAGTATCTGGCAGCCATCCTTAGTTCCAGATGTAGTGAATAAGTAAGCAAGCCAATAAGAATCCGGTGTTAAAGTATTCCTTGTAAGTCCGTCGTCCTAGAGAATCCAAATGTCAATGAAATAAGCTCAGAATGGGGTCTCTATTAATACAGCAGAAGCAGCAGCAGCAGTGCCAGTGATTGGACAATAAGAATCCTTCTCAGGTCACGTGTTTATAGGCGAGTCTATAAGTAGAAGTGACCATTTACCTTATGCCTTATATATCACAAAAATCCAACACTGCACAAGCCTTCCACGTGTCTATGTCGATGCGGCATGTCTTCAGGTCTCTCTTGCAGACATCTTTGAAGCGTAGGCGTGGTCTCCCTGCCTGTCGGGTGCCCTCCACTAGTTCACCATACAGTAGGTCTTTGGGGATGCGGCCTTTGTTCATCCTCCTGACATGGTCAATATATATATATATATGCTTATCTCCTNGCAGTGTTTCAATCTATTTCAATAGATCATCATCAGAGCTTTCGTTAGTTTGAGGAAAAAATAAATCTATCACAGAAAATAAGAAATCTGCAAGACTCTTTTGTTTTATGGTCGTCAGTCTAAGCCCTGATGAAGATCTATTGAAATAGATCAAAACACTGCAGCGTAGACAAAATAAACATTACTTGTTTTATGAATTTGTGTTTTCAATTTTTTCATAATATTACATATTACCTATGTATGTATTTATCAGTTAAAATTCTGCTTCTTGCCAATAAATGCTGATGGCCGAGGAGTTAGAGACTTTGACTGATGAAAAATCAGTTGGGTTCCACTCTCAGAGGTGTGGATGACTATATATATATATAATATATATATATATAAGAGATTTATCCAAAACTTGGTAGTAAGGGATGATTCTATATGTGATTTCAAGATCCACTGTACTAATATTGATGATCCAGTATGTATAAATACAGTGAATCATAAATCACTAAAGAGAGCTCAATGTAAAATAACCTTTTAGATTATATACAGAGCAATATTTATCAATAAAGGAAGAACTCAATACAGTAATCCCATAATAAATTTATTTCGACAAAAATTGGGCCCATATAAATCTAAGTTGATTTAAACCGGCTCCCCAAGTTTTTGCCTCAGGGAGCCAGTTTAAATCAACTTAGATTTATATGGGCCCAATTTTTGTCGAAATAAATTTATTATGGGATTACTGTATTGAGTTCTTCCTTTATTGATAAATATTGCTCTGTATATAATCTAAAAGGTATTTTACATTGAGCTCTCTTTAGTGATTTATGATTCACTGTATTTATACATACTGGATCATCAATATTAGTACAGTGGATCTTGAAATCACATATAGAATCATCCCTTACTACCAAGTTTGGATAAATCTCATATATATATAATATATATATATATTTGAAAATGGTTTTGAAAAGCGTGTGCATTGTGAGATGTTATAATAAATACAATTTCACAAATTTTTTTTTTTTTTTTCTTCTGAAAAGATATCTTTTTTTCGGTCACGTCTCATCAGAGAAGCATCCGTGACACTAATGTTGTACGAGGAATAATGTGTAAAATTAGCAGATGTGGAAGTAAAAAAAAAAAAAAAAATATATATATTACGTAGCAGAGTTGTGAGAACAGGCAGAGTTATTATCAGCAATATTATTGTTGGAGAAGTGGTTGTTGGATCCGAATAACAGTAAATTGAAGGATTGTTTTTGTATACAAAGTGTCGGGCGGAATTTGTTGATCAATAAGGATTCAAGAATTGAGAGACGTAATTCGTTGTCAGCGCCTCTAATATAAGTGAACATTGAATGATTATAAACGCTGCGCATGCAGGATTATCAAGTAGGTGACGTGTGATAGCGAAGTGGAGGATTGACTCGGTAGTTTAGTGGAATATATATATATTACGGATTTTTCCCAATCCACAAAGTAAATAAATTTACTTCTGGGTTAATAAAATCGAGTTAAAGAGTGCTCAATAAAAAGAGTTAAATATACAAATATATGAATTTATTAACAACAATAGGAACTTTTATTAAACAACCTAAAAGTAAGCTACAGTTGCACGAGCAATATAAGTAGAATAATTAACAATCACAATAAAGATTGTTAGAAAAATAACAAAGCAAAAACAAGAAAGAACCACTTGTAATTGCAGGTCAAAATCTGCCCAGTACAAGGAAAATGTTTATTGACTGACGTAGTATATGAGGCAGTAGTAAAATCACCAACCACAAAGAAAAAAAGATATATGTAGGGGCCACCAGCAACCTGTAAAGCATAGGATATCACAGCATAAGCTATCATTTAGGGATAGAAAATACAGAGAAGCAACCACACTTGCAAAATATGTGTGGAACTAAAAGAAAAGCTCGGTAGAGAGGCAGGAGTGGAGAATAATAAAAAGGGCACTTCACATAAAGGAAACGAAAGACCCTGTATGCTGTGTTTTAAATGAGAAATTTAAAATAGCAGAATGCAGAGGGAAGATATTGAACTCGCGATCTGAGTTAACAAACAAATGTAGACATTTAAATAAACATAGACTGAGCCAGGTAGTTCTGGAATTACGTAGGGTGGTACACCCACGTACTTGAGAATGGATACAGCCGGGATATAATAAGAGTAGATGACTGAAAAGTGATGATTTATGCCCTGCATGAATTGCCTCCAGCATGAAACTGAAGTTGGAATTTTTATAACACTCGCTTTTTAAAAAAAACGTATATATATATAAAAGTAATTGGTAATTTGCTTGAAGCATTGTTAAGTATGTTATAATATATTAGTAATTTGAAGGCAATTACAATGCGTATAAAAAATAAAAACAAAAAGATGTTATTTTTGTCTTATCGATTTCGAAGTAGAAACTTCATCATCAGAGGTATATATTAGAAATGTACATTTCTGATATGCACCTCTGATGATGAAGTTTATACTTCGAAATCGATAAACCGTGTTTCGATCTATTAATTAGATCATTCCATATACCAACAAATGCCCTGAAGATGATTTAATTAATAGATTGAAACACTGCAGCATTGGCCAATAAACTTACCACTCAACTTATTTAAACCTGTGTTTTTTTCAATTTTCTTAATATACTATATATATATGTGTGTGTGTGTGTGTTTCTCCAATATACACACATACACTCACATATATATATATGCATATACATATATACATGCATGCACATGGTTGGTTGGATTTTATGGCATGTCAACCCTTGTTGGGTTATTTTATGCCGAAAACATTTTTGTTCTATTCATTCTTTTTGGATATTCAACTCTTTTTAAAGTCATTTATTAATGCATTTTTAAAACTTATTTTTTAATCTATTTCGAACTAATAGATGGGATCCTAACTGTCTGGATCAGAGTGGGCCTGGGAGTAATGGCAATGAAGGGGTACTCCACACTCCCCAGAGCTGGATGCAGATTAATGTCATACCTAAACACTAAAACTTTCAGCCACTGCCTTCTAGCACATATATGATAATGGTGTTGGTGGCTTGCCATAAGAGCAATATGGTCAGGACAACCATATAAAAGTGAAAATTACCCCAATTTCTTTTATGCTAAAAACAAAACAAAAAACCGAAAGAAAATCTTGTGAAATATTTTCTTTTTATTTCCTGGAAACTAAAATTAAATCATCGCAGGAAAGAACCACTTTGCCTCCACTTGAAACCTGAACCTTTATATTCAAAATGTTTTGATACAAAGAAGAAAGAAACTTGAATACACAAGAAACAAACTCTTAGTGTTAATTAGATTTTACAATTGTTTGCTGTACAAGATTATATATACTAGCAAATATATGCACCCTCCGGGTGCAAGTATTTAAGTTTTAATGTAATAAAATATTATATTGAATCAGAAAGGCTAATGAAACTAATTAAGAATGCAGATAAAAAGATTTGAAACGGAGGGGGTATAATCGGAAAATAGAACAACTGAAACTTACTCTTTCATCACTTCCGTTTTTCAATGCTAAATTTTCCTAATTTAACTATTTAGTTAAAATAGGAAGTAAAGAATAAATTTACAGTTATTTCTTCTTGTTAATGAATTTCTTTTAGGATTTATTGAAGAGATTTTTACTCATATTCATTAAGATAAAACCAAACAATTAGAAATCAATAATACCAAGCACATTTTTATTAAAATCAGTTTTTTTAATATCAATATGCAAATTAGCTTTACGTTTACTCTGAAAACTGGTATTTTGTTGTATATATAAATCTAATATATAAAACAGAGATTTTGGTATGTACGTGTCGACATATAACAAAAAAACGGGAGGTCACTCAGATTCAAAATCTTGCATACACATTGATATCGTTCTAACTAAGAAAAATTCCAAATTTGGTTATTGATTTTTACTGATTAAGGGATTTAATCGATTAATTAATCCAAAATCACCCAATTTGCGGAACTGTCCATATATCAGCCCCTCCTGATAATAAAATATTGTCTCTGCCTGCTTATTGTTAAAGCGATAACAGCAGCGATGTTTTGATTTTAATGAATTAATTTTGCAGTCTAAGCCGTTCAGCTCCGAATTTATAGCCTATTTATGGTCCAGTCTTTAATAATTTTTATATCGTTAGAAAGATAAGAAAATACTCTTTCAAAATATGTAATTTGTGTGTGTTTTTATTAATTGAATCATTTTTTACAGCGAGTTAAAAAATAAAAAAATGGCTTCGGATAGCCACGCTGCCTATGATTATTGCGATACAAGCAGTCAGTCTATAACAGTCAGATCGGAATCTCTTACCTATTTAGGATTTTTATCTTTAAAATATTTATATCTTTAGTAATAAGATGAAATAATCTTTCTGAATATGTAATTTGTAAGTGTTTTTATAGATTAATTTTTTTTTACAGCGAGTTAAAAAAAAAAAAAATACTACGTATAGGCGATAATACGAATAAAGGCAGTTCGGAATCTCTTAGTCTTTTTGAATATGTAATTTGTATGTGTTTTTTATAGATTAAATTATTTTTACAGCGAGTTTGTCCATATTCTTAAATTGTACAGTACACTCATTTTAATTTTTGTAATGCATAAAAATTGTAGAAAATCAAAATGTACGCTTTACGGTTACATTATTAAAAAAATAACAGTATCATGAAAATCAGTTTACGTCGTAAGTACGGTTACATATTTGTATAAATTAAACTAAGATTTTCATTCGAATAAAATGACTTTTAATTCTTCAATTTATTTATTAATTTTTATTGTTAGAGTTTTAAAGGGTTAAAAATAACAATAAGATTGACGAATTTCCTTAGAAACTGTTTTTCTTTTGGTCCGTTAACTAATTATTTTCTCAAACCACGATAAAAAAAAACAAAAACAAAGGTTACTAATACGGACAAAATCCGGTGTTTTATCTTTAGTCGAAGGCCCGACTGGAGATAAGTAGTCAATTATTTGTAAGACAAAATTTATTTCAATTTAAATTAATTTATTTAATTTATTATTCAAAATACAATTTAAAATATTCCTCAGAATTTGCCTTACAAATTAAATTTTAAGTTTTATGATTTTACTCTTTATTGTGAAGTCAATAAACATCGCTGAGTTTATAGTGCAACTTTTCAGTTCTGAAAAATTGGCATGTTTAAATAGAGATTTCATAGGTGACATTTGAACTTTTATGAAAATTGATGTTTTGTAATAAAACTTAATTTTAACTAGGGGGGGGGGGAGTTAGTTTAATGGGAAAATAAATAAATAATTTGGGTTCCGTTAAAGCGGTTCCGATATGGGGGATCAATTTACTATAAACTTATACGAGGAAATGAGCACCCGAAAATACTCAAATAATAAAGAACTTTTAAGAATTTTTTTTTCAATCTGATAGATTGGTGTGTAATCGATAATAATCAACTGAAGGAAAAAAAATAGATGGGGGGGGGAGTCCAGATAATCAGGTCCACCAAAACGTTTTTAAACAATGTTTTTAAAATACTAGGTACCACCAATTTTTACCCTGTGAAATTTACCCCCCCCCCCTATATTTAACACTATGAAACTTGCAGAAAAAAATAATATTTTCTTGAAAATTTTTTTTCCATTTGAAAGAAAAAACATTAAATAAACTCCTGATGATTTTTTAAACTTTTTTTCAGCTTACGGAAATAATGAAAATTATGATTGAAAAACAACGTTTTCATTTTTGCACTGTTAAATCAACTGAAAATTAACGTAGCTAAAAACAAGTTACGATAAGAGTTTTTTAAATTCTATGAAAAATCAATTAATTATAAATAATAACAAAATATTTCCGTTTTATTCAAGATGGCCTAAACTGATCAGTTGGTGGTCCCTATAATACTATCTTAGGTTTTAGCAAAAATAGATATTGCAATACGAAGAATTTAAATTTTCGATTCTCAGCTTCTTTTTAAACTCAACATGCAATTAAGAACTAAATGTGAATTGTTGTCATGTACAAAAAATTTAAAACAATAACAAACAAATATACAAACGAATACTTTCAATATGTTGTATAATAATATGAAATAATTTTAAACTATAAAACAGAAAATACAAATCCTGAAATATACAAATTCTCAATGATTTTAGTTTCAAGAATTATTTTCCTCTTACCCCCTCTCTAACTACTGTCTTCCACTTTCTCTCTCACTCCCTGGTGATCCAAATTTCATTTTAGTCCGGTCATAGACCGGGTACTTTAGCTAGTACAATTGCATATTATTAGTATTTAGGTAAGGCCAACAATATTAATAATGTCAAACAGTTTTATTATTAATTGCGGTTTAAATAGAAATAGAATCATGGAGAATGTGTCGTTAATAACAAAGGAAATTGTGACATGAGTAGTAATATAGTTTCGGTTACAGACAGACAAACACACAATCTCCATTATAATAAGATATATATATATACATACATACATACACACAGACTGGAAGTTTCATCTGTATAGCATGTACATTAAAGAAAAAAAAAAAAAAAAAAGTACAGATAGTCATCAACTTACAACTGTTTTAAGTTCTGACCAATTTGATTGCAAGATAAGATTGGTTTGGTTTGGTTTGTTTTGTTTTACGGCATATCAACCTCAGTGGGTCATTTAATGCCGACAAAGTTTTGAAATAAATCAATTCTTAATTGGATAATACAATTTTTTTATAAATACATTTTTCTATTTAACCTATAGATGGGACCCTAACAGGTACTACCACTCCGGGTCAGAGTGGACCAGGGAGCAATGGTGATGAAGGGGTGCTCCACATTCCCCAAACCTCCAAAACTGGAACCTCACCATCAGATAGAGTTTAACGTCATTCCCAGGACATGTAGACCCGCAGCCACCGCCTTCTAGCACCCATATGATAAAAAGGGGTTGGGGCTTGCCATAAGGGCAATAGGCTGGGGAAATCAGATAGGGAGATAAGATTGATAAGACAGACTGTTGATATCAACCATATACAGCGCCCTCTAGTGTCTACTCAAACGTCCAACATCATTTTATCCTCTTTTTAAAACAATTTTTATATTCTATTTTTTACTTTTTGTGTTTTAACATTTTTTTCTTCTTGCACTTTTTCATAGTTACTCCATTTTCAGGACCAAGTCTCCAATAGGCACCCCAAATCATCAACTTAATGAAAGGTTCACATTTTAACTCATCACCGGTAACTTCCGCTTCCAAATTTTTATAAACAAATGATTTTAATCAGAAGTTTATGGAGATATTGAACTCACGATAAATTAAATAAATAGATGGTTGGTACACGTAATCAAATTAAAATTCAATAATTCTTACAATTATTATTATCATTTTTTTGGGGGGGGGGGGTTGTTTTACGGCATATCAACCTCAGTGGGTCATTTAATGCCGACAAAGTTTTGAAATGTATTCATTCTCAAATGGATACTCAATTTTTTCTATTTAACCCATAGATGGTACCCTAACAGGTACTACCACTCCGGGTCAGAGTGGACCAGGGAGCAATGGTGATGAATGGGGTGCTCCACATTCCCCAGACCTCCACAACTGGAACCTCACCATCAGATAGAGTTCCCCAGGACATGAAGACCCTCAGCTACCACCTTCTAGCACCCATATGATAAAAAGGGTTGGGGCTTGCCATAAGGGCAATAGGGTTGGGGCAATCATATAGGTGCTAGGGCTTGATGTAACCAGCCGATTGATCGAAGGGGGTCTCTCCGACCGCTCGGCTAGCCTAAGTAAAGGTCTAAGTGGAGTGTTGCATGTCATGGACTACTCAGCCAATAGGGTTCCATCCTTAAGCATCACGATCTTCTTACAATTATTTCTAAAATCATCCAAATAATGAGTAGACTTGTGATGCTTTCAAGGTCATGATAGCTGATTTTGGGGCACTTTTTTTTTTTTTACGCTGAATCCAAAAATCATGCTCTTTTTTTTTTCTAATCAGCTCAAATTTTTAAGATACAACCTCTAACTTGAAATGTATAGAACACTATTATAGCCGTGACAAGCAGAGTCGACAGGCTTTTTGTCTTGGTTTGCCTGGATGATTCCTAGAAGAGTTGCGTCCCTTGCACCGTCGTTTTTTCCTTTCCGATTCCTCTGCTGCTCCTAGTGATATCTCGCCATGGAAGGAAAATATCTTTCCCCTACTCGGCATTCCCGTCGAATTGCGGGATTTTTAATTCCTTTCCTCTCAGCTCGTCCCATCTTCCAGACGTGATCCAGCCTCTCCTCTCTCCTGTGTGCCCCCCTCTGAGGGCAGGTAGGAAGACTACTTCGCTTGGTTTTCTTTCCCCCTTTTTGTATTATCTGCTATGTCCCTTCCATTCATGTTTCCCACTCAAAGACTTTGTCTGCCTCATCATCCCATTTCGCTGAACTTTGAACATGTTATATATTGCTACGTTCGCTCCTTCTGTCCACTTGTTTAATTGACTTCCCTCACTTAAAGACTTTGCCTTTCCTCATTTAACAGGCGATATTGAATGACATATCCCCAGTAAAGACTGCCTGAACTTGTCCTACTTTCTAACTCCTTACCCTGTTTGATAATATTGTTGTATATGCTGCTACTCCTTGTATTGTGAACTGTTAGCCTTCTTAACACTGACTCATCAGTCCTCTTACCACTGTTTCCCCTGGTTTGCCTTTTCCCGTGCATGTTTCCCTTCATTATTATTACTTGTTGTATCCCCGTATTTGTTGCATTGTTTCTGTAAACCTGTTTTTTCATGTTTCAGTTTCTTACGCTTTCTAGCGAAGTCAATAAAGAAAAAACTATTTAAACCACGGTTTTTGTTGTACTTGCTTGGGAGCGTTAAACTACGTGAAACGAAAAGCCGCACTTTTACACTTTGGACAAGATATTTGTGCGGTGAAGTAGAAGTCACAATACTTTTGAATAAGTGTTATTATAATGTACAACTTAATGAAGCACATCTTAAAAACCAGACCTGACAAAACACAATGAATGGTATTTTTGAAATCATCATAAAATGGTGATCATATATCACTCAATGAACCTTTGACCTTTGGAAAAAAATTTTGAATGCAGGCCAGTCATAAAAAATGGAATCGGTGACCTGAGTTCAAATCCTGAACAAGGATGTTTGCATTTCCCTTTGCACTAATGCCCATGAAAGGTATGAAATAATCTGTTCTCCTCCTAGTTAAAGGTAAATAACAGGGCAGAGTGGTTCTTTAGCCTTGGTTAATTGTGGCGAGAGAAATCATGCATGTGGTAGCTCAAAGTGAGCATGAACATGTCTGGCATGCAAAATGAAGTCAGGGGGAGTGTAGCAGGCGATTAGGGAGATTGAACTCACATCCTCCTGATTGTGAGTCGTGACTTGACATCAGACAACCTTGTTGCCGTGAATGCAAATTACTACACTGTGCGATTGACCCAAATGTGGGATTTTAGTCAGGGCAGTGAATGATTATTTAAGGCCTGCCTTACCACACCAGGAAAGTTGTGTTCTGATCTGACTGACAAGGGAACGGATGTACAACAAGAAAGAAGAGGTGAGTGAGCTTTGGCGGACGACTGCTAGAAAAGATTGGTTGTTGGTGAAAGCAGTTTTACAGGGGAATATATTTTTATTTTATATCCAAATAAGTAGTGCCGAAAGTATTTGTGAAAGAACCTTCAGTGGATTCATTCACCAATTCCACCCAGACATAAAAAAGCTTGCCAGACAATTGGAAAAGATTAGAAAGAAACTCATCAGACAGTAAATGTCTGTTGCATGCAACATCCCGACTGTAGGTAGCTCACAAAATGTGTAACCACACTGAAGAGACTTGATAAGTCAAACACATGTCAGTGGATGACTATACATATATATATATATATATATATATATATATATATATATATGTATGTATGTAAAAATGGAAATTGGAAATGAATCCGACAATATGAGGAAGAATGAATAAAGAAAAGAAAGAATAGAATGGATAATAAAAGATGAATTTAATCAATATCACTTACACATGTGTTTCGGTCAGTTCATCTGTGTGAAAATATTTTGCACACAGAGAAGATTCGACCTTCATCAGAGTGAAATTTTATTTTGAATGAAAAAATTTTATTTCAAAATAAAATTTTATTTCAAAAAAAATTTCACTCTGATGAAGGTCGAATCTTCTCTGTGTGCAAAATATTTTCACACAGATGAACTGACCGAAACACATGTGTAAGTGATATTGATTAAATTCATCTTTTATTATCCATTCTATTCTTTCTTTTCTTTATTCATTCTTCCTCATATATATATATATATATACGTTGAAAGAATAAATATACAAAGGAAAGAAAATGTTGAATGGATAAAAATGGTTTAAAGAAATTCCAACACTTGTTTCTGCCGAGAGTTTGTCCATGTACACATTGTGTTCTATTTATTACCATTTTAAATATGAAATAAAATAATAATACTATTTCTCGGAATTTTTTAGATGAGGCTTGATAATTAGTATTATTTGTATTATTCAGACTATTGTCCTCATCGTGATTGTTATCTGTACAACATTTCGGCCGATGTGCTCTCTGGCCTTCTTCAGGTATTTCTTGTCAGACTCTGGAACCTTCTGAAGATGAGGACAATAGTCAGAATAATACAAATAATACTAGAATAATGATAATAGAAAAATAGAAAATTTTTAAGTATACCAAGAAAACAGCCTTCCTCAGGGCAAGATGTTTGATATTTATATAAATACTAGCAGCAGCTACCCAGCATCGCCAGGGTAGAGGGTTTTTTTAAGTTAGTCCCGCAGATCCATTATTACTGAATCTTGAGTTGAATCCTCATGGGATGCCCTATTTAAATCCCTATGTAAAAAAATAGACCTTGCATTGATCCAGCTACTCTGAAAAGAAATGTTCATGTCGACTATCTAAAATATTAAATAAATAAAACATGCATGCTGTGATCATTTAAATTTTCTTTTTTAATTATCTTCATGAATATAAATCAAATCTCTATTATTTTTGCTCAAAAACCAAGCTCTAGTGATATTTAATGTGTATATATATATTTACTTTGTCGTTAATTGTTTTATTTTCAAAGTTTCCTCCAGACATACATATACACACAACTGCCCTTTATATATGTACTAGCAGTGGCTACCCGGCATCACTGGGTAGAGAGGAGATTTTTAAAAAGTTAGTCTCACAGATCTATTATTACTTATCATGAGTGGATCCTCGCTGGTTGCCCCATAAAAATCCCCATGGAAATATATAACAATATAGTAAGAAATTTCCATTCAATGATTTACAAATTTTTAAAAAATGAAGATATAAATAATGCAATTAATTCAATCAATCAATATTATATTTCAAAGCAAAAAAAAAAAACATTAAAAAAATAAACAAAATAACATGCAAATAACTTTCACTTCTGTTACTTTTCAAATTTGAATTTTTAAATATCTTCTGAAATATAAATCAAATCTTCGTTATTTTTGCTCAAAAACCAAGCCCTGGTGATATTTAATGTGTACATATATTTACTTTGTTGTTAATTGTTTTATTTTCGAAGTTTCCTCCGGACATACATATACACACTGTAGTGAGATGTAGGTCCGTACGTTCTTGTAGTAGTTTGCTTAGCTAATCGTAGCTGAGTGTCATATGTCGTAGAACTATCTTTTTATATCTACCGCTGTAGTAGACATATGCAAATGAGATAACATGCCATTGGCTATCTCACTACACACACAACTGCCCTTTATATATGTATAGTATATGTGAGAATGGAAAATGAATCCGACAATATGAGGAAAAAATGAGTAAAGAAAAGAAATGTAGATGGATAAAAATGAATTTTATCGATATCACTTTTAATCGATATCACTTACACATGTGTTTCGGTCTGTTTATCAAAATGTATACAGATTTACATTATTATTATTATTAAAATAATCAGATGGAGTTGAAATGATGATGATAATAATAATAGGAAAAATGTATAAAATGTTCCGTACACAGAGAGATTTTGACAACTTTCATCAGAGTGTTTTTTTAATTTTTTGAGTTGGAGACAAGAATAGAATTTTAAATGTTCGAAAAAAAGAATATTTTTTAAAGAACATTTTATAATTTTTTAAGAACATTTTATAAAAATTAAAAGTGATATCGATAAAATTCATTTTTATCCATCTACATTTCTTTTCTTTACTCATTTTTTCCTCATAGTATATGTATAGATATCATATTTGTTTTTTTGTTGTTTTGTGTAGTAGGTTCGTCCTGTTAGACATCTGTTTGGATAGTGAACATTCTAAATTTATTATGCTAAAAAGTGCCACAGTAAATAAAATAAAGAAAAAAATGCTTACTTTCAGAGCACCACAGGCCTCGACGGTGTGAGCATCACTGACAACTGAACAACGGAAGTAATCTGCATCGAAAAGATCTTTCAACACATTCCCTGTCTCTTTATTCTTAGCACCTGGACAAAAAATTTTTAAAAAAAAGACAAGATAAAAATGAGATGACTGGAAAAAAATATTGTATACTTGCATGATTTCAATAACATCATCAGGGCGGCATGATAAATAATTTTACTTCATGGTATCTCACAGGCTAATTGAGATACTAGGCAGTGCCCATCTCCTCTTACATAACTTATTACTGATATATATATATATATATATATATATATTCAAATCTTGGACAAGGTAATTGCATTTCACTTAGTGCTAATACCCTTGGGAAAGGTATGAATTCTACTTTCAACACATTCCCTGTCTCTTTATTCTTAGCACCTGGCCAAAAAAAAAAAAAAAAAAACAAGATAAAAATGAGATGACTGGAAAAAAATATTGTATACTTGTGTTACATAATTATTGGATCCCTAATGCTTTTATAAGGTATTGTAGAAATCATTATGGCGATTAGTACAGCTGATGGCCTTGAGAGTGAGTGACAGCATTTGACCTCACTCTGACCTTGCTTTCTGGGGATAGACCATGAGAACCGGAACCCCCATAGAAAGCCCTCTTCCGGTTTAAGGAGTAAGCAACTCAGTAAGTCAGTTAGAACTTAGAAGCTGAGCTAGCAACATGTAAGCCTCATCTGCGCAGATTGTCTGGGTGGGGATTTGAAATAAAGTAACATCAACATAAATCGAAGTCTTGTGTTTATTACTAAAAACTAACAATGACACAAGGCTTCTGATAAGGAATGATCCCCAACAGAAACCAGACCCGAAATCCCCATACAAGAAAGACCAGACCATTAGAAGATATACCAGACCAAGATAGATGATAGACGATCAGAAGCAAAGCCAGCCGGAAGAATAGACGACAGAGTAAGAAGTAAGAAAGGTATATAACGTTATATAGATTTGGTAACGTGAAAAGACCAGTATATAATACTTGCATGTTTTCAATAACCTCATCAGGGCGGCATGATAAATAATTCTACTTCATGGCATCTCACAGGCTAATGGAGATACGTGGCAGTGCCCATCTCCTCTCACATAACTATATATATATATATATATATATATATATATATATTCAAATCCTGGATGTGGTAATTGCATTTCACTTAGTGCTAATACCCTTGGGAAAGGTATGAATTCTACTCTCCCTCCAGCTATGGATAAATAGTAGGGCAGACTGGGCTCTTTAACCTTGGTTAGGCAACTGGTCTAGAAGAAGGAAAACTCTGAATTCAAACCTGTTAAACTCCGCTTAAGAAATTGACCTTGTGTCACATCCTGCTCAGCAAAAGGGTCGGTAAAATATATATATATATATATATATATATATAGGGAGAAAAGTAGACAAACACGGGATGTTGTACTGGATGGGTGTTTATTATAGGTAGTGATGTCAACGTTATACAGTTTGTGTTGTTATATCCACATTCTCCTTTACTCTCAAGCACATTTTGTCGGATTTATTCAAGCCTTCACTCCTCACATATATATATATATATATTTTGGGAGAATATGTGCTTAATTGAAGTCATACCTAATTTTGAAAATTAATTAATTGATAATTAATGAATTAGGTGGGCATACCTATTCAAATGTAAGGCTAAACAAATCGAGAAAAATCAATCTCTGTATGTACATTTCAGCCTATTAGGCCTTATCAGCAGAGCTATAGACAGGAAGACTGCTATAGCTCTGCTGATGAGGCCTGGGTGTGGTAATTGCATTTCACTTAGTGCTAATACCCTTGGGAAAGGTATGAATCCTACTCTCCCTCCAGCTATGGATAAATAGTAGGGCAGGCTGGGCTCTTTAACCATGGTTAGGTAACATGTGTCACATCCTGCTCGTGTGGAGGGGTTGGTATATATATATATATATGCCATCAAATACGGTACATAAAATATAATCATAAGGTCCACAAATGTTTTTAATCCTGTTATATTAAATGCGCAATTTGTTTTTCACAAATGAAAACAAGAATTGTTGTTTATATCCTAAATATTATATATATATTTACCAACCCCTCCGCACGAGCAGGATGTGACACAAGGTCAATTTCTTAAGCAGGTTTAACAGTTTTGAATTCAGAGTTTTCCTTCTCCTAGATTGGTTACTTATTCAAGGTTAAAGAGCCCAGTCTGCCCTACTATTTACCCATAGCTGGAGGGAAAGTAGTTGGATTCATACCTTATCCTAAATATTATATATATATTTACCAACCCTTCTGCACAAGCAGGATGTGACACAAGGTCAATTTCTTAAGCTGGGTTTAACAGGTTTGAATTCAGAGTCACGGTTAAAGAGCCCAGTCTACCCTAGTATTTACCCATAGCTGGAGGGAGAGTAGTTGAATTTATACCTTATCCTAAATATTATAAATTTGACAATTGTCTATCAGTTCTGATATTTGGAAGTTGTAAGGCATTTCAAATGTATATATCCTCCCCAAACTCAATTTATGAACTTGTATATTGGCATTTCAGTATCGGAAGACTATAATAAAGTTTTTGTGTCCCTTAAGTTACAGCGCCTCCTGTGACTGTGAAGTCCAATGTTTGAAAAACATTCTCGACCACAGATGTTGCATTTGAAGGCTGTCCCTGAAGATGTTGATGGACCAGTGCTTTGTTGCCGCTGCTTTCTTCTGGACCTCTTAGCTTCATGGTGTTGTGTCAGGGTGACTTCTGACATGAACAGTCCTCTATGGAGATTCTGCCACCACCGAGGGCAGTCCTGAACCAAATTTTCCCAGCTGGAAAAAATTTTATATCCTCTCCAAACTCTATTTATGTACTTGTACTTGGTGTCAATTTATATCCGTATAATGATACAATGCGTGAAGAGTACTTAATACGGATATGAAAAGAAAAGACAATAGAACTCGTTAGTCGGTAGTAAGCGGTAGTAAAACTGTGTGATATCAGCTAACCAGCCAGCATTCTCTCTCTCTCTCTCTCTCTCTATATATATATATATATATATATATATATATATTCATGTAGAATTAAACAAAAGACACATCTCCTGTTTAACAATTTTATTTTTGATCTTTTCGAGTTTTCTGGCCAACTTTTTAATATTTGGGTGAAATTGGTTTTATTTTTTAAAAACTGGAACACATCACCCCTGATGATGGCACTTCAAAGTGCCGAAAGTACTCGGGACCTGAACTTTGGTAGACTTATCCACGAATTCCACCCAAACATTAAAAAGTTGGCCAGAAAACTCGAAAAGATCAAAAATAAAATTGTTAAACAGGAGATGTGTCTTTTGTTTAATTCTACATGTATTAATATATATATATATATATATAATATTGTGTAATAGAAAAAAATGTAAGTGAATCCGAAAGTATGTAATTTTATAAAACTGAAAAAAAAAACAGGTGATGTTTATTATGCCCACAAAAGAGCATTTCAGTTTGTTTATCAAACCATCATCAGGGCTATAGCAATTGTCTGCCCCTGTTTGGTCTGGAAGAGTTATCTTCCCTTGTTCTCGGGTTATGACCGCTAGGCCTCCCTATTTAATCAGGGAAGCGCCAAGTTTGAATTCTCTCTTCTCTTCGGGACTGCAAAACCACACACTGGGCTCATTTAGGGAGTTACCCGACGAAATAAATTTATAATAGCCAAATGACGATGAAATTGTATATATAATATATATATATATATATGTTTGTGTATGTGTGTGTGTGTATTCCCAAAATGATAGATGGTGATGTCAACATTAGAACGTTTCGGTCTTTATCAAATCTTCATTAGAACATTAGGATATATATATATATATATATATATATATATATATATATAAAGGTGTTGTTATGGGTCCAATATATATATATATATATATATATATATATATAAATGTTGTTATGGGTCCAAAGGGAGAAAATTAGATATTTCATAAAAAAGAAGGTCTGCAAAATGGATTATGTTTTTTTTTTTTTAGTTTATTATTATTATTATTTTACATTTGCGACACATGTTTCAGATCTTCTTCAGGCATTAATTAACCATATATATATATATATATAATATATATATATATATATATATATATATTAATGATTTGAAGGCAATTACAATGTGTATAAAAAATAAAAGCAAAAAGATGTTATTTTTGTCTTATCGCACCTCTGAAGATGAAGTTTCTACTTTGATTGATAAGACAAAAATAACATCTTTTTGTTCTTATTTTTTATACGCATTGTAATTGCCTTCAAAACATTAATATATTATAACATACTTAACAATGCTTCAAGCAAATTACCAATTACTTTTATATATATATATATATATATATATTTATACAATTTCAGTATGTCTGAACAGAGATGGAATATTTTCTAAATTAAAGATGATCTGATCTATTAGCTTTTCAAAAATGAATGCTGCTAACAGATAAGAATATTTTTTCAAAAGTAGCCATACAAGCATAATGCACAAAGAGGGAGCAGGATGCCCATCAATCTCCACCACTGATGAGAAGACTCATCAAGAAATGGTATTGGCAAACCAGTGAATTATCAAACAAGAGTGTGGATAATTCTTTAATCTTCCTCATACATTAAAATTGTAGAAGCAATACTCACCATCACAGTGGGATTCCAATTACCGTCGAATTGGCAGACAAAGGCAGCAAGCAAGCCATAACTCAATACAGTTACTGCATTGCTATAAGCATAGTGCTGAATGGTGGATTATTTATCTATGCACCATAACCACACTGAGACCAGTAGCCAATCAGGACTCAGGGAATGGGATGATCCAGATGCAAGTATGGAATACTCCTGAATGCTCTAAATACCAACTGTTTCATGTACAAATTCATTTATGCTCAGTTGTTGTTTAATTCAGCAATTCTACATGGCACTGCACACAGGAGTTAAGCTTCATATGCCCCAACTGCGATCATGATTTATCCAGCATATATATATATATATATATATATATATATATATATATATATATCAACCCCTCTGTAAAAGCAGGATGTAATGCATGGTCAATTTCTTAAGCGGAGTTCAACAGGTTTGAATTTAGAGTTTACTTCTCCTAGACCGGCTGCCTAACCAAGGTTAAAGAGCCCAGTCTGCCTTACTATTTATCCATAGCTGGAGGGAGAGTAGGATTCATACCTTTCCCAAGGGTATTAGTGCTAAGTGAAATGCAATTACCATATCCAGGATTTGAACTCTGGTCGACGATTCCATTTCCCATTACGTTAACCATTACACCACGCGTTTCCATCTATATAGATTGTCACCTTTGTCGAAGCAATGGGATTCCAGTTATCATCAAATTGGCAGACAAGGCAACATGCAAGCCATAACTCAATGCGGTTTCTGTATTGCTGCAAGCATATTGCAGAATGTAAGGATTATTTATCTATGCACCATAACCACACTGAGACCAGTAGCCAATCAGGACCCAGGGAATGGGATGATCCAGATGCAAGTATGGAATATTCCTGAGTGCTATATATACCAACTGCTTCATGTACAAATTCAGTTGGGCTTAGTTAGTTGTTGAATTTTTAACTCCTACTCTTGAATGTTGTGTTTATACACAATAAATATAGAGGACAATAGTCTGAAATATCAAAATTATTCATATCAAGTCTTATCTTATAAATACGTATAAGCATAAAATTAATCAAAGTTAGTTGTTGTTATTTAATCCAACAATGTACTAACTTACTCGCTTCAACAAAAATATAAAAATAAATGATGACAAGGGTATAAATGATTGTAGCAGAATATAAGGCCTGCCTACCTACCAATGGTTGATTCACAAAAGGCTTCTGATGCGACTTCATGAGCCAAATTCGCTCCCATCAAAACTGCACATTCGATGCCTAAATGGTCAGAAATTACATCTGAGAGCAGACGGATTCCACCACCAGTCGTATCAAAACCCTGCAAAGAAATTTTGTCATGTTAGTTCTGTTCAAGGAAATGGTGTTGCATAGGGCCAATCAACCTTCATGGGTTATTTAATGCCAAAGCCATTCTTATAGAAGAACAGTAGTGGTGCTATTTAACTCATAGTTGGGGGATAAGGGGGTTCATGCCTTTTCCAAGGGTATTAGTCTGAAAGTGAAAATAAGATATTCATATCTACCTATTTCTCTGACTTTTAATTCTTTCTTTCTTTCTTTCTTTCTTTCTTTCTTTTGCTTTCTTCAGTCTTTCTCTCGTTCTTTCTTTCTTTCTTTCCTTCCTTCTTTCTGTTCATATCTACCTATTTCTCTGACTTTTAATTCTTTGTTTGTTTTTTGTTTCTTTCTTTCTTTCTGGAGTTTGAACTTACTATGAATGTTGCATAGGGCCAATTTCGTGCTGTAGTAGTAATCGTTTAGTAGTAGTAGTTGTCGTTAGTCCAGAAACAACATACTCAAGTTGTATAGTCACAAGGGGCTGCCCATTTCTCTCTAGGCTCATGGGTTCTTTTCAGAGAGAGAGAGAGAGAGAGAGAGAGAGAGAGTATGGTCAAATTACTCTATCATAAATCATGTTCATTACTACTATGGGAAACCCATATGGAGAACCGGGAGGCCATGTCTGGCTCCCACCAAAGCCCAGCCAAAAAAAGGACCGATTTTCCTCTTCTTCCCCTTTCTCATCTCAGCGTGGCAGGGTCACCGAACTTCCAGTCAAAACCCAGAATTTCCGTTTTTATTTTTAAATTTAATTTCAGGGTCATTCGTCGGTCAGTTGAGTTCCAAACTTTAACCTCTCTCTGTTCTCATTTCCTTCTCCTCTCTTTCTCCAGAAATCCGAACACTGTTTTATCCTCAATCTCGAATTCCCCGTAGACCACAACAACTACGCTACAATGGAAAGATTACCTCTAGAAGAAAAACAGTGAGAGAGAAACACTGAAATATTACATTGGAAGAAAGAAAGAAAGAAAGAAAGAAAGAAAGAACCACACACGGCGGCTCTTGAACTGCTGCTCAAGCAAAGTACAAAAACTGATGGTTAGTTCATTATAATTGAGCAGGACCCAGACTACAATAATGTTTAGACTTTATTTGAATAGAATGAGTTCTGAGGTGAATAGATACTAAACTTTGAAATATTACATCATGCAGGTAAAAATTATCAAGAAAATTTGGTACAGCCTGGGGGAAATTTGGTTGGCAAAATAGTAAATATCCTTTTCAGTGCATTTTTATAGTAAAAATCATTTCCAATGCATTTTTATGGTAAATAGGTAAAAATCATTTCCAATGGGTAAAAAGCATTTTTTATGGTAAAAATCATTTCTAATGCATTTTTATAGTAAAAATCATTTCAAATCCATTTTTATAGTAAAAATCATTTGCAATCCATTTTTATAGTAAAAAGCATTTGCAATCCATTTTTATGGTAAAAATCATTTCCAATGCATTTTTATAGTAAAAATCATTTACAATCCATTTTTATAGTAAAAATCATTTGCAATCCATTTTTATAGTAAAAATCATTTACAATCCATTTTTATAGTAAAAATCATTTGCAATGCATTTTTATGGTAAAAATCATTTGCAATCCATTTTTATAGTAAAAATCATTTCCAATGCATTTTTATGGTAAAAATCATTTCCAATGCATTTTTATAGTAAAAATCATTTCCTATGCATTTTTATAGTAAAAATCATTTCAAATCCATTTTTATAGTAAAAATCATTTGCAATCCATTTTTATAGTAAAAAGCATTTGCAATGCATTTTTATGGTAAAAATCATTTCCAATGCATTTTTATAGTAAAAATCATTTACAATCCATTTTTATAGAAAAAATCATTTCCAATCCATTTTTATAGTAAAAATCATTTGCAATGCATTTCTATGGTAAAAATCATTTGCAATCCATTTTTATAGTAAAAATCATTTACAATGCATTTTTATAGTAAAAATCATTTGCAATCCATTTTTATAGTAAAAATCATTTACAATGCATTTTTATGGTAAAATATATAATTTCATGGCCGATATCATTTACAAAACCATCATGAAGATATTACTGAAAATAACAGTATCATTAGAAATTCAATAAGTAAACATAAGAGAAACTAGCAGAACCTGTTGATATACCACAGTATGATAATCTAATTATTATGTTTGATATGTTTACTTAAGGAGCTATAGCAAATAGTTCAATATGTAAAAAATATAATAATCTTGATTTAACTCTCTCTCTCTCTCTCTCTCTCTCTCTCTCTCTCTCTCTCATTGTTGTATACCCTTTTTCCTTTTCTTATTTCTATTTTCTTCTGCTCATCTTCGGTATCTTACATTCTTCTTCTTGCATCTGGACCTAGTCTTGGGGACTTTGTGTCTGGTCTTCTAGGTCAGTCTTGTTGCCAAGACATTCATCAACCACAAAACCATATTATTTATTTAAACCTTTATTTACTTCACTAAACATATTTCTCTAACACAACGCGCGCGTGCAGTGAGCCTCAGCTAAAGCAGATACATCTTATCTGCCTGACGTCCAAGCTGAAACTGAGAGCCAACCAGGTCCCACGTGACTTCACGTATTTCGCGGGCTTTCTGTAATATTCCATGGAAAGTCCCGCCCGTGATATGAAAAGGGACCATCCCTTCAGAAATACAGGGGGTTGACAATAATCTATGCATAGATTATGTAACATTCTTTTCATCTTTTCATTATATTTGATTGAAACTGAAAACAGAATGGTCCATTATTTAACACCCATAAGAAATAAGAATTCAGCGGATGACCAACACCAGATAATCAGGATTTACATTTTTGTATCTCATTTTGGATATTTGAATGATCTCATGTTTAACCAGAGGCTGTAGCATATGATAACAGTCATACAATTAAGAAAAACATTTGTAGTATATAGATTCTTTCTACAAATGTAGACACAGCATTGTCTGGAATTATTTTATAGCCAGAATTATTTCAATCTCTCAAAAATATTTCTTTTGGGGCTATTCAAAATGGTGGCAAAGCAAACAGAATGCTCCAGGCTTGAACAGAGGTCTGTGATGAAATATTCAGTGGCTGAAAATGATAAAACATATGAAAGAATTTACCAAAGAATCAGTATCATGTGTCCTCACCTTAATCAAAGAAACGGCAAATGCATCCGTTTGATCTTTCCCTTAATAGTTTTACAAATTCCTTTTACAAATTGATGGGGAAGAACGAATATCAAAATATCCGCTCCGCTGGTTGCCTCGACAACATCTGGAACGGCAATCTGAAAAAGAAAAACATAAATCTTGCTAAAAAACTAAAATCTCTTTTCGGTTGTAAGCAAGGAATACATTTTATTCAAAGTGGCTAAAACCACTTCTTATAATATGTTAGGAGGCCTCAGATACATTTTATACAAAGGTAGTCAGTATAAGGTTTAAAGTTGGTTTTGTATTCACATCACGTCGGGTGTCACTAGTTATAAGATTTAAATGTGGTTTTAACTTCTGTGTCTAAAACCACTTCCTATAATACATTGGGAGGTTTCAGAAAAGCTTCCAAACATAGGTGAATATACACAACAACATCCAACAAAGAGGTACGTAATAAAATACAGACTTTATTGTCTGAGCACATTTAACAACAATACAAATACACACTTTCACAAATTCACGATGGTAGAATTTAGGTCCATTACGTTCGATTTAACCAAAATTTGAATACCCTAAAAAGAACAAAACGTCCTTGGCCTAAAATAACCCGAGGGTTAACATGCCATAAAATCCAACCACGAACAACTCTGGCATGCGTAGGATGTGAAACAAGGTCAATATTTTTTTTTTAAATGGTGTAAATGCTGCTGCTGCTGCTGTTGCTGCTGCTGATGATGATGATGCATCCATCACATATATCTGTACATACAGAATAAATATATATATATATATATATATATATATATATAAGAAAGTTTGGTATGTCAGATTCGAATCTTGCATACACTTTGACATCCTTATAACTAAGAAACACACCAAATTTGGTTATTGATTTTTACTGATTAAAGGATATAATTAATTAATTAAACAAAAATCAAATGATTTGTGATAATCGTGGCATAGCTGCTGCTGCTAATATAAAAAAAAATTGCTGGCTGCTGCCTTTATCAGCTATGATTTAAAAGGTCAATATCTTGTTTTTATAAGGTGTAAATGCTGCTGCTGCTGATGCTAATGATGGTGATGATGATGCTACTTACCACATTTTCTGGGAGTTTGATTCCTGGCAGGTACTTGACATTCTCGTGGTTCGTGTTGATAATTTCCGTCAACTTTTTCCCATCAATCATTTCTTCGTACACGTACATGTTAATCTGCGATTCAAACTGATCTGTACGGTTGCTGACATTATTTCCTGTTATCTTTGCAATTGCCGAACCCCTGAAGTTAAAAAAAGAAGAAAAAAACAAAAACATTTGAAGATTAATTTAACAAGTAAATAAAATGACAATGTAATATCATAGACATGTCATTCTAAAGTATCAGTTCATTACCAAAGTTAAGCAACAATGTGTCTGTTTACTTCTGAGATTAGCTCAGTCGGTAGAGCATTCGGCTAGAAACCGCAAGGTTCCTAGTTCGATTCCGGTCCTTGCCAACTCAGCGTATGAGTAGCACAGGGATCTGTGCGGTAAAGTAAGGAGCTGATGGTAGGTGTGGCGCTCCACCTCAGACGCCAAAACAATCTCCTTGGTCTAGCGCTATTGAAAAGGAGATAGACTCCCTCGCTGACTGGCTGATACCGACTTTAGTCTGCCTTGACGACTTTACTTACTTTTACTTCTGAGATGGATAACCACTTAGGGACAGCAGGTGCTGTAAGCAAACTGAAGGTTTTGTGCCAGAGTATATAGAGATTTATAAATAAGAAAAATAGAAGAAGAAGTTAAGCAGCAATAAGCCTATCCAGTACTTAGATGGGTGACCAGATAGGGATAGAAGGTACGGTAAACAAACTGAGTGTGTCAGAGTATATAAGAAAAAACGAAGGAAGAAATTAAGCAACAATATGCCTATCCCATACTTAGATGGGTGATCACATAGGGGCAGCAGGTACCATAAGCAAACCAAGTGTGCCAGAGTATATAATAAAAAAAGAAGGAAGAAGTTAAGCAGCAATAAGTCTGTTTAGTCATTAGATGGGTAACCTCTTAGAAATAACAGGTATTGTAAGCAAACTGAAGATTCCATATCAGACTCGTATTCTTAAACATATTATTTGCATTGAAATATTTTGCAGAAACAAATCATTTTGATAAAAGTTTTTATGTTTCAAGTTCTTAATATCTTCAAATTGGTATAAATAATTTTCTTTAATTTCATTTGGTTTGGTTTGGTCTGGTTTGGTTTGTTTAATGGTATAATAACCCTGAGGGTTATTAATGCCAAAAACTGTTAGAGTGTGAGACAAAAATTGGTATTCAAGTTTCCTTTACTGGTGTAATTTTATAGATGTTTTTCATGGATGTATTTTACATCTGATTCATCATTTTCAATATATTTTTATTTCTCACAAATGTCATCCATGTTAGTATTCTTAAACAGATCCCTCATATTATTTGTGTTGAAATATTTCTTTCTGATTGGAGTGAAAACTCCACACTCCATAAGGAAATATTTGACAGTGTAAGGTGTTATATTAGTTTTCTAGGGCCAAACAGATAATGTTCCCAAATTCAAGGAGGCACAGATTTTGGTAACGTGGGTGGATTATTGTTTGTTGCTAAAAATACTGCAAGTAATTCTAAGAGGATTCCTCGGTTCCACTTTACCATTTTATATGTTGTATTCTTTGGAAAGACTTCACTGCTCCAGTTCCCACATCCCTACCCAAAAAATGACCTAGATTCTTCAGTTGGCAAATATCCTTCAGATCAGTGACTCTCAACTATTTTCTTTACCTATGGACCCTTTGATTTATATTTTACTCTGGTGCCCCCCACCCCTCCCTCTCTCCAATCGATGTTTAAATGTCCATTGTATTTTCGAAATTAGATACGTTTTGTTTGCCTGGACTCAAAAAAGTGTTATATGGTGACATTTTCCACCTTGGTTGTTGGTTGTTTTACGGCATGTCAACCCTTGTTGGGTCATTTTATGCCAAAAACGTTATTGTTTTATTCATTCTTGATTGGCACTCAGTTCGGTTTTTAAACACATTTTTAGAACTCATTTTGTTCTATTAAACCATAGAGGGTACTACCACTCCGGGTCAGAGTGGATTTGAGAGTAATGATTATGAAGGGGTACTCCACATTCCCTAGAGTTCCAGAATTGGAACCTCTGCTGAAATAAATCATACTATATCTAAAATAAATTGATTTTATTTATCAATTTCATTTGGTGGGGGTCCAGAAGAGCTCACCCATGAGAATTTTTAATATATCTGTGATTTGTTTGTTTGTTTGTTTTGTTTTTATGGCATATCAACCTCAGTGGGTCATTTAATGCCAACAAAGTTTTTTAAATAAATTCATTCATAATGGATACTCAATTTTTCTTTATAAACTCATGTTTTTCTATTTGACTCATAGATGGGACTAACAGGTACTACCACTCCAGGTCAGAGTGGACCTGGGAGCAATGGTGATAAAGGGGTGCTCCACATTCCCCAGACCTACAGAACTGGAACCTGGAACAGATAGAGTTTAATGTAATTCCCAGGATATTAAGACCCTCAGCCACTACCTTCTAGCACCCATATGATAAAAGGGTTGGGGCTTGCCATAAGGGCAAGAGGGTTGGAACAGTCATATTGGTGCTAGGGCTTGACATGACCAGCTGATTGACTGGAGAGGGGTCTCTTCCATCTAGCCTAAGTAAGGGCCAAAGTGGAGTGTTGTATGTTATGGATTCCTTAGCCACCAAGAATCCATCATTAAGCATCACCGGTCACCACAGCCAACATGAGGCCCCATTGAGGCTTACTCCTCTGTAGAGGCGCAGTCGGTGTATTCTAAACCTCCAGCCAGCAGAGCTTTATATAGTTTCAAAATGCCCCTTGATGGAATAAGTCACTTAATGCTTTTTTTCTTTTAAGATCCCAGTCATCTAGGAGTCTATCCCATTTTCACTAGCACTAGACCAAGGAGATTGCTTTTGCATCTGAGATGGAGCGCCACACCTACCATTAGTTCTACCACAGAGATCCCTATGCTACTCATACGCTAGGGACTGTATTGAACTAGGAACCTTGTGGTTTCTAGCCGAACGCTCTACCGACTGAGCTAACCCCAGTAACATGAGTATCGAGTAATTTGCTTCAACTAGATTATTTATCTTGGGCACCTTGTGTAGTGTAATGGTTAGAGAGCTAGACAAGTAGACCATTGCTAGTGAGTTTGATTCTCACTGGGTGCTTCATATTTCTGGTTTTGTACTAAAGTAATTTAAGATTAGTAACTTACTTTGGTTATTAGTTTTTATGCACATCCAATCATGTAAAGTTTTGTGAGCTAGCCTATCAAACCATTACTAGTGAGTTTGATTCTCACTGGGTGCCCAATACTTCTGATCTTGTACCAAACAGTAAATGACAACCAGATTATCTATTTTTATTGTTTTTAATCAACGGAGCAATTTTTTTATAGTTCGATTAAAATATCTGTTTGTCTCAGTGCAAGGTTGAACAGATGGCTCCACTGAAGGAGAGTCGAAACGACGGTTGGTCAAGGGTCAAATAAAAAGTCATTGGGTACAAATCAGAAATCACACGCATTCAATTTACGAAAGAAAATTCAATATTTAGATATAAATATATGTCATTGGACTGTGACAGATGTTATATTTTCATGCATTAGAAATTGATATTTTTGGTTATATATATATATGTATATATATGTATTTATTATAGTGTACAATACATTTAAGGTGCAATTGTTACCATTGGTTTCCAGGCAGCATACTTGCTGCCCTTCATCACAACAAAGCACCTGTAAAAAAAGCTTTTTTTCTTTACAGGTGTAACGTAGGTGCAAAGTTATACATACTTTGGATACAAATAACTCCGACGAAGGTTAATAGACAAACATTTAATATACACAGCACATGGATAACAGTTGGTACAACGTTCATAGTAAAGAGTACATATAAAAAGGGGTACACAAAT
>CM042171.1:65489650-65542150 GCA_023376005.1 Doryteuthis pealeii
TTATATATCAGTTTATTTATGTATTTGTATGTGTGTGTGTGTGTGTGTGTGTGTGTGTGTGTGTATATGAGAAGTAAACAAACAGACGATGTGTTTATGATATGGCTTTTTTTTTAGCCGACAATTTTTGGGAGAATATGTGCTTAATTGAAGTCGTACCTAATTTTTGAAAATTAATTAATTAATAATTAATGAATTAGGCGGGAATACCTATTCAAATGTAAGACTAAACAAATCGAGAAAAATCAATCTCTGTATGTACATTTCCGCCTATTAGGCCTCATCAGCAGAGCTATAGACAGGAAGACCGCTTTGTGTGTGACTATATATATATATATATGGAGAGAGAGAGAGAGAGAGAGAAAGAGTGAGAGAGAGAGAGAGACAGAGAGAGAGAAGGAGAGAGAAAGGTTATTTTTCAGCCCAGCAACATTCCAAGTGGAGAAGTTCCAACATGTAATTTATGTGAAAGCGTATGTCTCTCCCGGGCTGGCCTGGTGAGTCATCTGAGAAAACACAAGGATACAGTGTCAAATGCTACTGGCACTCAACTGTGAGTGGAAAAAAAAACAAAAAAAAACAAAACAGGAAATGGTCTTACTCAAACACAAGTTGACATCCCAACATATATATATATATATATATATATATATATATATATATATATATACACCAACCCCTTCACATGAGCAGGATTTGACACATGGTTAATTTCTTAAACGAGTTTAACAGGTTTGAATTCAGAATTTTCCTTCTTCTAGACTGGTTGCCTAACCAAGGCTAAAGAGCCCAGTCTGACCTACTATTTACTTATAGTTGGATACATATCTTTCCCCAGTTAAACTTTATCTAATGGAGAAGTTCCAGTTCTGGAGTACTCCTTCATCACCATTACTCCTAGATGGTAGTACCTGTTAGGGTCCCATCTAAGGGTTAAATAGAAAAAATGAGTTTTTAAAAAAATTGAGTTTAAAAAAAAAAGGTTCAATACCCGTCAAGAATGAATAAAACAAAATGTCTTCAGCATAAAATAACCCAACCAGCCAACCAACCAACCAACTAACCATGGGATTAGCGCTATATGAAATATAAACAGTCTCATGTAGGATTTGAACTCAGGGCACGAGTTCATTTCCTATGATGATAACCATTACACCTCATGCCTATATATATATATATATATATATATATATATATATATATATTATATATATTATACGCTTCCCATTTCGGTTGAGCACTCTATTTTTAGGAGATATATAATTGCAAAATTCACCGTATTCGGCTCAGCCAAATCTCACTTTGTTTACAAAGTTTGAGAAACTTCTAGGCTGAACGGTAATCCCCTTAGAAATATAGCGATTAAATAGCCTGCTATACTTCACGACTGGCTGGGGATGTGTGGGTAGAGGCTTGGCGAGTCTAAGTTCGTTCGGGTCTCGAACCCAGCCAGAGGCAGCGCTGCTAAAAATCGTATAACTATACTGATGAGAGGTGATACCTCGAAACACATGTCTATAGTTTACCCTATATATATATATATATATATATATATATATATATATATATGATTTTGCTCCTGGTCAGAGGTAGTTGTTGTGCTAGCCACACTTAAGAAGCGTGAAACGCCAAAACACAGTTGCTGTGGATGACTTATTATATGCTCCCAAAACCTCGGTAGAGCTCTCTAGGGTGACTTAAATTCACTTCTACTGCCAGCATATTATAAAGCAATGATCGTCTGTTTACAGACTGGATCTCTCTGGTGATCGTAAAATATATAAATAAATCTATTTAATAGTTTAAACACCACCCTTTACAACAGCTGTCAAATGGCCGAGAGTTAACTAATCAGGCGGACAAAAAGTCAGTCAAAATTCGTCCTGCCTAACCAAGGTTAAAGGCACTATTTATCCATAGCTGGAGGGAGAGTAGGATTCATACCTTTCCCAAGGGTATTAGCGCTAAGTGAAATGCAATTACCACGTCCAGGATTTGAACTCAGGGCAACGGGTCCATTTCCCATGACTTTAACCATTACACTACACGCTTCCTTATATATATATATATATATTATATATATATATATATATATATATGAGAAGTAAATACACAAAACGATGTGTTTTGATTTTGGCTTTTTTAGCCGACAATTTGGGAGAATATGTGATTAATTGAAGTCGTACCTAATTTTGAAAGTTAAAGAGGAATATAACCTACTTCTGAACAAAACGAAAAATCTAGGAAAGTCTGGTTGGTGTAGGGGTTATGGTCCTCACCTGTCAGCTTGACAGTCAGGGTTCGAATCACGGCACAAGGCGGTCTTCCTATCTATAGCTCTGCTGATGATGCCTAATAGGCCGAAATGTACATACAGAGATTGATTTTTCTCAATTTGTTTAGCCTTACATTTGAATAGGTATGCCCGCCTCATTAATTAATTATTAATTAATTAACTTTCAAAATTAGGTACGACTTCAATTAAGCACATATTCTCCCAAATATATATATATATATATATAAAAATATGCACATTCTGCACAAAGAAAAAACAAACAAAAACTCCAAATACTAGAAGCTTTATACATCAAACAATACAAATCATCCTTAAACAAAATTAATTTCCAATGCAGTACTGACATTTTAAAATGCCTATAAAACTTTTCCTATCAATTCTCCTCCTTCCAGCCTCCACACCACTTAATATACTAACTTGAAAAAAAAACAGGAACATAAACACATCACCCCTGATGATGGCACTTCAAAGTGCCAAAAGTACTTGGGATAAGAACGTGGTGGACTAATTTAAGGATTCCATCCAAATGTAAAAAGGTTGGCCAGAAAGCTCAAAAGATTGTTATAAGGAGACGTGCCTTTTGTTTAATTGTACATGTATAAATGAAAGAATGCTGCCCAAATACACATATTTCAAAATATGTGATGCGGCAGCTAAATACCAATATATAATATATATATATATATATATATATATTTATTATATATTAAAAGAAAGGAAATGCATCCGACGGTATGAGTATAGATAAAAGGATATGAAAACAACACAATATGCTGTTAAAGTTGAAAACATTTTATAACATATTCATAACTGATATTGAACAATATTTCGATTTATAAAAATCATCTTCAGAGCTTGTTTATACTCCGTGTTGTTAAGAGCGGAGACAAAACTCATATGAGTTCAAAACAAAAACCTTGTTGTTTTGAACTCATATGACTTTTCTCTCCACTCTTGACAACACGGAGTATAAAACAAGCTCTGAAGATGTTTTTTATAAAATCGAAATATTATTCAATATTAGCTATGAATATGTTATAAAATTTTTCACTTTAACAGCATATTGTGTTGTTTCATATCCTTTTATCTATACTCATATATATATATATATATATATAAATATATATATTATTATTTATATTCTTGCTTGAAGGCAATTATAAATGCATGTATCGTATAAAATTCGATAATTATAGAAAATAAACTTGACAAGTAAATCCCGCAAAGGATGGCTCGCCATGCAGAACACCGTACTGACTGTTCGACTTTATTAAGTCTCTTCAGCGATGTATACTAACGACTCCCCTCCGACACGGAATCGAAACCGGGACTTCACAGGCATAGTCGAGACCATATCCGTTCGCGCCGCCGGTACATAGCGAACAATCCCTGCGAAATTAACCTTGTCAAGGAAATTATTACACGCCCCTGCCATAGCAGGCAAGTAGACATGCATTTATAATTGCCTTCAAGCAGAAATATAAATAATAATTTATTCAACATTGCTTCTAAAAAACAAACATCCAAAAATCTTAAATATATATATATTAGTGAGCATGTATGTATATCTATGTGTATCATGTGTTATCTATTTGTCTGTTCATATTGATCTCTCTTGCTTTATTTCAAACGATTTATATCCCCAAAATGTTTGAAGTTGGCTTCTCAAAATTCAATTTGGATTCTTATCGTCACACATTCTTTCTAATGAATATATCACTAAGCAACCAACTTAACAAAAACTTATCATTACTCCCAGGTCCACTCTGACTGAAGAGGAAGTACTAGGTAAAGTCTTATCTATGGGTTAAATAGAAAAAAAATGAATAAAAAAAAATTAAATACAAAAAAAATGAATTTTAAAAAAAAATTGATTTAAATAAATTTGAATGCCCAACAAGAATGAATAAGACAAAAACGTCTTCAGCATAAAATAACCCAACAAGGGTTGACATATCCGAAAATCCAATCAACCAAAAATTGAATACCCATCAAGTACAACTTAACAAAAAATACAAGGTGTGCTTCAATTTATTCAAGACTTAATCTTTTTTTTTTTCCATTTGAAAATTTTAAAAATTATGTGTACACAGCTGAGCAATTTTTAATAAAGGGATGATGTCTAGAGGTCTAGATTACTGTCTAGTTGTTGTACACGGCTTACCAACATGTAATAAAGGATGATGTCTAGAGGTCTAGATTACTGTCTAGTTGTGTACACGGCTTACCAACATGTAATAAAGGGATGATGTCTAGAGGTCTAGATTACTGTCTAGTTGTGTAACGGCTTTACCAACATGTAATAAAGGATGATGTCTAGAGGTCTAGATTACTGTCTAGTTGTGTACACGGCTTACCAACATGTAATAAAGGGATGAGTCTAGAGGTCTAGATTACTGTCTAGTTGTGTACACGGCTTACCAACATGTAATAAAGGGGTGATGTCTAGAGGTCTAGATTACTGTCTAGTTGTGTACACGGCTTACCAACATGTAATAAAGGGATGCATGTCTAGAGGTCTAGATTACTGTCTAGTTGTGTACACGGCTTACCAACATGAATAAAGGGGTGATGTCTAGAGGTCTAGATTACTGTCTAGTTGTGTACACGGCTTACCAACATGTATAAAGGGATGATGTCTAGAGGTCTAGATTACTGTCTTTGTGTACACGGCTTACCAACATGTAATAAAGGGATGATGTCTAGAGGTCTAGATTACTGTCTAGTTGTGTACACGGCTTACCAACATGTAATAAAGGGATGATGTCTAGAGGTCTAGATTACTGGTCTAGTTGTGTACACGGCTTACCAACATGTAATAAAGGGGTGATGTCTAGAGGTCTAGATTACTGGTCTAGTTGTGTACACGGCTTACCAAACATGTATATAAAGGGATGATGTCTAGAGGTCTATGATTACTGTCTAGTTGTGTACACGGCTTACCCACATGTAATAAAGGATGAATGTCTAGAGGTCTAGATTACTGTCTAGTTGTGTACACGGCTTACCAAACATGTAAAAAGGGGGTGATGTCTAGAGGCTAGATTTACTGTCTAGTTGTGTACACGGGCTTACCCAACATGTAATAAAGGGATGATGTCTTAGAGGTCTAGATTACTGTCTAGTTGTGTACACGGCTTACCAACATGTTAATAAAGGGATGATGTCTAGAGGTCTAGATTACTGTCTAGTTGTGTACACGGCTTACCAACATGTAATAAAGGGATGATGTCTAGAGGTCTAGATTACTGTCTAGTTGTGTACACGGCTTACCAACATGTATAAAAGGGGTGATGTCTAGAGGTCTAGATTACTGTCTAGTTGTGTACACGGCTACCAACATGTAATAAAGGGATGATGTCTAGAGGTCTAGATTACTGTCTAGTTGTGACACGGCTTACCAACATGTAATAAAGGGATGATGTCTAGAGCGTCTAGATTACTGTCTAGTTTGTGTACACGGGCTTACCAACATGTAATAAAGGGATGATGTCTAGAGGTCTAGATTACTGTCTAGTTGTGTACACGGCTTACCAACATTGTAATAAAGGGGTGATGTCTAGAGGTCTAGATTACTGTCTAGTTGTGTACACGGTTTACCAACATGTAATAAAGGGATGATGTCTAGAGGTTCTAGATTACTGTCTAGTTGTGTACACGGTTACCAACATGGTAATAAAAGGGTGGATGTTTCTAGAGGTCTAGATTACTGTCTAGTTGTGTACACGGCTTACCAACATTGTAATAAAGGATGATGTCTAGAGGGTCTAGTATTACTGTCTAGTTGTGTACACGGGCTTACCAACAATGTAATAAAGGGATGATGTCTAGAGGTCTAGATACTGTCTAGTGTTGTACACGGCTTACCACATGTAATAAAGGTGGATGTTCTAGAGGTCTAGATTACTGTCTAGTTGTGTACACGGCTTACCAACATGTAATAAAGGCGGTGATGTCTAGAGGTCTAGATTTACTGTCTAGTTGTGTAACGGCTTACCCAACATGTAATAAAGGGATGATGTCTAGAGGTCTAGATTACTGTCTAGTTGTGTACACGGCTTACCAACATGTAATAAAGGGGTGATGTCTAGAGGTCTAGATTACTGTCTAGTTGTGTACATGACTTACCAACTTATGTAATTAAAGGGATGATGGTCTAGAGGTCTAGATTACTGTCTAGTTGTGTACACAGCTTACAAACTTATGTAAATAAAGGGGTGATGTCTAGAGGTCTAGATTACTGTCTAGTTGTGTGCACAGCTGAAGCTACTTATGTAATAAAGGATGATGTCTAGAGGTCTAGATTACTGTCTAGTTGTGTATACGGCTTACCAACATGTAATAAAGGGATGATGTCTAGAGGTCTAGATTTACTGTCCTAGTTGTGTTACACGGCTTACCAACATGTATAAAGGGATGATGTCTAGAGTCTAGATTACTGTTTAGTTGTGTACACGGCTTACCAACATGTAATAAAGGGATGATGTCTAGAGTTCTAGATTACTGTTTAGTTGTGTACAGGCTTACCAACATGTAATAAAGGGGTGATGTCTAGAGGTCTAGATTACTGTCTAGTTGTGTACACGGCTTACCCAACATGTAATAAAGGGATGATGTCTAGAGCGTCAGATTACTGTCTAGTTGTTGTACACGGCTTACCAACATGTAATAAAGGGATGATGTCTAGAGGTCTAGATTACTGTCTAGTTGTGTACACGGCTTACCAACATGTAATAAAGGATGATGTCTAGAGTCTAGATTACTGTTTAGTGTGTACACGGCTTACAACATGTTAATAAAGGGATGATGTCAGAGGTCTAGCATTACTGTCTAGTTGTGTATACGGCTTTACCAACATGTAATAAAGGGATTGATGTCTGAGGTCTAGATTACTGTTAGTTGTGTACACGCTTACCAACATGTAATAAAGGATGATGTTACGAGTCAGATTACGTTTAGTTGTATACACAACTGAGTTACTTATCTAATAAAGGGATGATGTCTAGACGTCTAGATTACTGTCTAGTTGTGTACACAGCAGTGAGCAATTATGTATAAATATCAAACAAAGGATGGAGATTCATTTTTGTCTTAGTAAATACAGCTTTAGTCTTGATACTATTCGAACAGACTTTATATTTTGAAGAAAATTAATGTTCTTTCATTGTTCATTTCCATCCTGATAAATACAGCTACAGTTACTCTACATTTTGAACACCTCACATTTAAAAGAAAATTAATGTTTCATTCATTGGTTCATTTCTGTCTTGGTAAATACAAACTCTCATGTCAATAATTTCTGAACACAACTCAATATTTTGAAGAAAATGAACAATTCATTTATTGTCCATTTGGTAATTTATGAGGAAGTGCGTCCCGGTCGCCTGCCTCAAAAAATTGCTACCCAGTGACTATTAAAATAACGACCACTCAGTCTACTCAAAACTATCCATCTTCATATCTATCTATCTATCTCAATTTGTTCATATTTATCTATATTACTTTAAAACTAAGATTTTCTTTTAATTCATGTTTGTTTAATGTCCTGTTTTTAGTTTAAATAAAACAAGAATTACGACAAAAAAAAGAAGCCCCCCCCCAATACATTTACTTGTCGAAAATATCTATCTATCTCCATTTGTTCATATCATCTATATCATTTTGTTTGTTTATCTATCTATCTATCTCAGTCTATTCCAAACTATATATCCATCTTTCATATCTAAAACAAGAATTACGACAAATTACGATAAAATAAACAAGAATTACGACGAGCGTGGGTTGTTATTTTGATAGTCACCGCGGTAGCAATTTTTTAGGCAGGAAACCGGACGCACTTCCTCATAAATTTTCTCTCTTAGTAAATACAGCTTCAGTCATAATACCTTCTTTTCTAACCCACCAATTTAAAAAGTTCTGTCGGTACTGACAAAAAACTATTTTCATTTGATATTACAGCCAGTTTTGATTATAATGGAGGTTTCAACATTTCACACAAAGAGCTGGATGTTTTAATTTGCTAGAATATCTACATACACAGGAACTACAATACAAAACAAAAAGAATAGAAATCCAACAAGAGAGGGGGAGTCAGTCATTTTAGGATTAGTGCACTGTTGTTTATAAACAGTACAATAAGAACATGAGAAGATATTGTCGTAATTTTGAAAAAGAAGACATATCATACCAAGATTTGTTTAGATAAATAAACAACTCATTCTTTGGCCAAACCATTCTACAGCCTTCTTCAGATATACAATCAGAACGAAAGAAACTTTCTATAATTTTCAAAAGAGTCATTTTTATTCCAAGATTTGTTTTTTTGTAAATTTTTCCTTTGTCTTTACTAATGTTGCAACCACAATTCATTTGGCCAAACCATTCTACACGCTTCTTCAGATATTTCAATCAGTATGGAATACTTCCATTATTTTGAAAAGGTCAGTTTCATTCCAGAATTTTTTAATTTTAAATTTCCTTTGTCTTACTAATGTTGCAACCACAATTCATTTAGGCTAAACCATTCTACAGCCTTCTTCAGATGTACAATCCATAGGAAAGTGAAGAGCATTTTTTTCCTTTTTAATCCTTACAGCTGAAAAAAAAATGGTAAACTAATTTACCAACAAGATCTTTTATACTAAGGATTCATTAATTAATATCATGACTAATTTCAAACTCAATTTTGATGATATCATAGTCCAGGACATTAGTTACTATGCCACAGCGGACCCTCCCACACACAAAAAAAATGTGATGCCCTTCCAATATGTGATCCTACGAATGGTCTCTAATCCAATATGTGATCTACTGAGTTGTTACATTCCATATGCTGATCTACCCATTAACTACCATTATTTCCCATTAAACTAACCCTAAACCCTAACCCCTAATCCTGTCTTCTTTTTCCTAGTAGAATCACATGCCATGAATAGTAGATCACAACCTTCGGTAGATCATATTTTTGGAAAGAGCACAAAAAAAAAGGATTGACTTTGGTTTTGAATAACCCAACAAGTGTTTTATGTGCCATAAACCAAACTCATTTTGATTTAAATTATTGCATAATTGCACATTTAAACATAGAAAAAATAAATTAATTTATTTAAAGAAGTGAAACTTGGATTCATTTTTTAGGTTTAGAGGAAAATACACACTAAGATGAGGACAAACAAGTCCAAAATTTAATTAATCTTCTAAGAATGTCTTGTGTTTGTTTTTAAGAACTGACCAACAGACACAAGGAGAACCCAAGACGACTCAAGTTGTTCCAGACCCTCTGAAGAATGGAGAGAGAAGCCAGCAAGCCAGCCAGCCCAACATAGATACAAAATAGCAGAGACCCAACAGACTGTCCGCAGATATAAGTTCAGATGATTGATGTAACGATAAATATAGCGTTAGGTCAGTTAGACCTAGAATGGTATTCCTGTAAATAGAGTGAGTGAGAGAGGCTCTGTGATTGATATACCAATCATGTGATATAGCCCAGAGTTTTAGCGCAATATCCAAAAAGCCAAGTCAGAGAGATTCCACCAGCAGTCACCAGGCAGCAGCGAATCAGCGGGCTCAAAGAAACCACCCTAAGATATCTTCTCCAATGCACCCAGTAAGTCCCTTAAACTCAACTTTAGTATACCAGGAAGACTTTTATATTGTTCATATTCATTGTTTTCATGTTAGCTGCGATCAATAAATTGTTAGAATTAACGAAAGTATAATTCCCTTCTTGTTATTGTTAGTCTTAGATGAATGCTATACTAACAACCAATAATCCCGTCATGGGAGGGTCTAATTGTCGGCGTATTCAGTCGGACAGCCAAGGCGAGTCTATTCCCTTTTTAATTAGCGCTTAAAGACAAGGAGATTATTTTAGGGCATATGGAGGTGGGGTGCCACCACCTTAGCCGTCAGCTCATCACTTTACCACACAGATCCTTGTGCTACCCATACATTGAGTTGGCGAGAGCCGGTAATCGAACTAGGAACACCTTGATTCCTAGGTTGAACACACTCTACCGACTGAGCTAACTGGGCCATTAAACACAATAATAGAAATTACATAACTCCTTTAATTAGACGCCATGTCACATATAGAAATTTAATAACCTTACATATATAGTGTTAGTATAGCATTCAATTTCTAGGCTTAACAACAACAATAAAGAAAGGAATTAATATTCGCCTCTGGTTCAAAACATATGTTATGGATAGCACTCTTCTCTTNGGTCTGTCGGATTCTGAAGAGTATAACCCCAAAACTCCCAGTGGAATGTGGTGACGTATGTGGTGACGTCATATAGGCATTATACATCGGCTTTTTTGTTGTTGTTTTTTTCTTTTTTTCGTTTGTTGTTAGATCACTGGCCATATTACTCCGTATTCAGAAGTGTATTTTAACGCCTACCCGTTCCTAACGGTGATAACAAAGCCCCCGCCCTCCACACCTCCATCACCGACATTCCTATTGCACCTGGTTACATACATAAAGCCTTCGCTAATAGAGTAAACTTTACTGACCTACTTTACGCAACGCGGTTGAATGCACCAAAAACAAAATCCTCCCAAGCTTTGTGGGCCGGGCATTTTTTTGGGGTACCATCACGTTATTTTTGGGTACCATCACTCGTTTACTGACAAAAGACGGGGAGAAGATAATTGCCTTTCCAAGTAAACAGGTGATGGTTTTTTGTTTGGCTTCATTTGTTTAAAGGCATATCAACTCCTTATGGCTTATTCAAGGTCGAAATTTGGTTTAGTTTATTTGTTTAACGGCATATCAACTCCTTTATGGGTTTATTCAGGTCGGAAATTTTTGGTTAGTTATTAGTAAACGGCAATCAACTCCTTATGGGTTATTTAAGGCCGAAACTTCATACATCTGTTGGTTTGGTTTGGTTTTATTTATTTAAAGGCATTACACTCCTTATGGACATATAAGGCCGAAGTTTGATTTCTTTTGTTTGGTCTGGTTTGTTTTGGTTTATTGTTTAACGGCATATCAACACCTTATGGTTATTTAATACCAAACATTTGATATATTTGTTTTGTTTGATTTTGTTATCTGTTTTAGGTGTATCAACTTCCGTATGGGTTATTTAATGCTGACATTTGATTCGTTTATTTGGTTTATTTATTTAAGGGGTGGGTGTGGTGGTAAGGAAAAAACTAGTTTAGCTCCGTCGGCATTTCTCTTTGGATGTCACAGACATCAGGGAATGTCTCTGACCCTTATTCGTTTAGTGAAATGGCTAGGTACAGACTGGGGGACGTAATCCCCATACCCCCGGGACGAACTGAGACACGTTAGCTCCGGTCATAGATGCCCCGTGATAGGGGTGTGTTCTGTGCCAGGATGCCGTTTAAGAATACATTGCTGCTATTTTCTCTATTGGACCTTATATCTTAAGTGTCGTTTGAGATTCTGTTGGAATTATTTGATATATAAGGTGTGCTACAATACACCATTTAAATCTATAGACTAATCAAGGTCACGTGGTTTAAACCTCAGCCAATCAACAGTCCGAATGCGTGGCTGGTTAACTACTTAATCACTGATACTGTGAGACGTGCATTTGCAATCATTGACGAAGGACTGGCAATACTGAGGAGCATCAAGGAACAACCAAAGGATTCTTTACCAAGGATTTCGGCTGGACAAGCACTCTTGCTTGAAGCCTAAAGGATGGCCATAAAATCGTAACAGATTCGTCAGTGAAATAATTTTCAATTGTTATTCAATTTTGCCGAAATAAATCGTACGATATTTTAAAGATAAATTGATTTTTATATGGTGCTTATCAAGAAGAGCTCACCCATGAAAATGTTCAATATTTCTGCGGTAATATATATATATATTATATATATTATATTATAAAATAGGTACAAGATATAATCTTCGAGTTTCACCATAAGGATCTTCAGGGTTAAATCCACTGAATTAATCGAGACACCGATTAATAGCAGTCGATTTCACGTGTGTGGTCATTGCATTGTGATTGCATTGCATTGACCACACACGTGAAATCGAGTGTTATTAATCGGTGTCTCGATTAATTCAGTGGATTTAACCCTGAAGATTCTTATGGTGAAACTCGAGTAGGTTATCTCTTGTACCCATTTTATAATAAATTTGCTCTACTTAGTATTGAGCACTTTGTATTTGTTATATCGCTGACTTACCCCTCTGAATTCTACACTTACTAACCATCGTGACCAAATTCACCGGTAAGTCAACTTTTCCTATATATATATATATATATATATTATATATATATATATATATATATATATAGGGTGACCCCCCCCAAAAAAAAAAAAAAAACAAACAAACAGAATTTTTTTTCTGTTTTTTTTTTTTGGTCACCCTGTATCCCCGAAAATTTAACGAAATAAAACGAAACTTAACATTAGAAAAAAGAGTTTCTTATATTTCATAACCAGTGCTTCATACTAAATCCCAAACAATATATATATATATATATATATATATATAAAACACACACACACCACACACACACACACACACATATATATTATATATATAATTTTTGATGGTAAAGTCGACGTAATGTGCTCGTAGGCGGTGGCTAAGGGTTTTAATGTCCTGGGTATGATTTGAACTCTATCTGATGGCGATGTCTTAGTTTGGAGCTCTGGGGGAATATAGAGTACCCCTTGATCAACATTACTCCCAAGTCCACTCTGACTCGGAGTAGTAGTACCTTTTAGGGTCACATCTATGAGTTAAATAGAAAAAAAAATGAGTTTAAAATAATGTGTTTAAAAAATTCATTTTAAAAATAGAGTTAAAAAAATTTGAGTACCCATCAAGAATGAATCAAAGAAAACGTCTTCGGCATAAATAGCCCCAAAAGGGTTGACACGCCGTAAAATACATTTAACCAACCAGCCAACCAACCAACACAATATTTCTTATTTTTTTCCATCTTTCACGAACATGTAGTGACTTTCAAATATTTGTCCATTAAAGGCCAAATACAGCTGGCCGTGAAAACGATGACGTAAAAATAAAATTCATATCTATTTCAAAGTCTTTATCTCAGAGTACTAAGGGCCGGGTTAGCTCAGTCGGTAGAGCGTTCGACTAGAAACCACAAGGTTCTTGGTTCGGTACCGGTCCTCGTCAACTCAGCGTATGAATAGCACGGGGATCTGTGCGGTAAAGTAAGGAGCTGATGGTAGGTGTGGCGCTCCACCTCAGATTCCAAAACAATCTTCTTGGTCTAGTGCTATTGAAAAGGGGATAGACTCCTTCGCTGATTGGCTGATACTGACTTTAGGCCGACCCGACTACTTTTACTGTCAGAATTGCCAGTTTTCCATCTGATTCTCGAAGACTATTGTTCCGCTCCAATATTTCTTAGAATATGTTCTTCAAAACAATGCCTCTGCCGTGCTATGTTTTGCCAAAAATAATATATATTGGTAATCGATGACCTCTCGTGACCTCGGAGCCATGAAATGACCTTGGCATTCATGAGGTCAAAACATGTGCCTCTTTTGTTGTCTGTTAATCGCCAAATGACCTCAAATTACGACAGAGGTCAAACCTCGTGTTGGGTTAGTTATTTGCAAAGCTTAGCTTAGTTGTGACACAAGGCCACAAGTATGGGGGAGGCACCCAGTGAGAATCGAACTCACTAAAATGGTTTGCGAATCCAGCTTGCTAACCATCACCTCATATGAGGTGTCTGGGATGTGTAGGGATTTATTAAGCTTAGCTTAGTTGTGACTCAAGGTCGCAAGTATGGGGCACCCAGTGAGGATCGAACTCACTAACAATGATTTGCTAATCCAGCTTGTTAACCATTACACCACTTGAGCGGCTCAACCTCGTTCTGGAGTCTGTGAACAAGATAATGTCCACGAAAAAGGGGTTACTGGAACTTTCCGTAAAGCCGAAATCCTTTAGGCACCCGGTGAGAATCTTACTCAATAGTAATGGTCTGTTAATTTAACTCACAATTGACCATAGAAGTAATGTCATGTTCAATTTTTGAATATAGTACAAACGGACATAATATAAAATCAGAAACCTTTCTTAGCAATTTATACAGGGGTGTCCATTAAGCCCGCGTGGACTTTAAAGAATTTCAAACAGGAACCACCCTGAATGAATTGTATAGATTATTTATTTATTTATTTATTAATCTACTGGGAAAAAAGAAGAAGGGGTTAGGGTTAGGGTTATGGTTTATGGTTATGGTTTAGGGTTAGGGTTATGGTTATGGTTAAGGTTATGGTTTAGGGTGGGTTAGGGTTATGGTTAGGGTTTGTTATGGTTTAAGTTATGGTTTTAGGTTAGGGTTATGGCTTTAGGTTATGGTTATGGTTATGTTTAGGGTTAGGGTTAGGGTTAGGGTTATGGGTTAGGGTTAGGTTAGGTTAGGGTTTAGGGTTTATGGTTAGGGTTATGGTTTAGGGTTATGGTTTTAGGGTTTTTTATGGTTTAGTGTTAGTTTAATGGGAAAATAATGGTTAGAATAATCAACAAGATAAAATTCATTCAGAGTGGTTCCCCTTTTTTAGGTTGGAGTTATGGGAAATGACCAAAATATCTTTAAAAATTAATTTAACATTATCAATGTAGATAATTGTATATGTTCTGGGCAAATATTATCCTTTTTAAAAAACTTTTTTTTTGGGAAGATAGAAAAAAAAAGTGGAGATGTCCTAGGAGGCATAATAAATAATTAAATAAATAGATGGATATATGAATAAATCTGACTCTAACTAACTAAATTATACAACAGGAAACTTTCTTTTATTTATTCACTTCCGAAGATTCGTGCTATTCGCAGAATTGCGTCCCGGCCTCCTGTCTTAAGAAACGCTAGGCGGTGATAGCCCAAAAAACAACCCGCTCTACGAATGAAGTCGATATTTTACCTCCTCCAGTTTTTTTTCGAAAAGTAAATGAAAATATTTTAACTCTCCCCTTCTTTAAAATATTTCAACACTTTCAAACCACTAGAAATAATAATAATAATAATAATAATAATAATAATAATAATTAATAATAATAATAATAATAATTTGTCGATAAAAACGCCTTCAATCCACTAAAAAAAATCTTTTTGTTTCGGTATTTTAATTTTCTTTTAATTTTCTTTTTCGAAAATCAATTACTAATAAAATATCGAAACATTTTTTCGCTATTTTTATTTTATTTTAATATATTTATTTCCAACAAATAAATAAATAAAATAAATTACTTTTTTTAAAATTAAAAATGACCTGACATTTAAAAAAAATTAAAAATATAAAAGAGCGAGTTGTTTTTTTCAGCTATCACCGTCTAGCGTTTTTTTAAGGCAGGAGGCCGGGACGCAATTCTGCGAATAGCACACGAAATTCATCTTAATTATTGCGCAATCTTTGAAATATAGGCCGCCCCACAGAAAATAATCAACATACCAACATCGCTAATCGAATCAACCACAGGATTTTTTTTATCATTTCTTTAGTTTGGCACAAGGACAGAATTATAGAGCATTTAATGAGAATCGAATTCACTTTACTGTGAATTCAGGGGTGTAAATTTTTACTATAATCTTCCGGACAGAAGTTAATAGTATATGGAATGATGAAATCTAATTTTTGAACTTATCAAATCCTATAAACTGAAAATTACTATTCGCTGCTAATTTTGCCGAGTATTTAACAATATATTTCTATTTCAGAATAACAATAAAAATTAAATTTAAAATTTAAAAAACTTAAAACAACCCACTTTTGCTATTCCGAGGTGAAAAAAGTGTATAACCGAATCATTACGCAACAACTTTATATCTATACAAAATGCTGTCGTTTAATTTTTTTAAACTAATGAATTAACGTATTATTAAGTTAAAGTTTGATTTTTATTAAAAGTATTAAACCCAGTTGAGAAATTAAAAATATATACATTGGACTTCATTTCAAATACCAGTAACATTTATCCAGTAAATTATAATAAAATAATTTACGCCACTGAATTCACAGTCTACCCTGTTAGTCTAGCATGCTATCTATCCATGCGGGTGTCGTAATATTAGGAATTTAATGTTGTTCGTTTGAAGCCCGTTTTGTTGAAATAATGGTCTAAACTAAGTTAAACGCCATTGTAATTAATAGATAGAAAGTTATGAGTGTTACGGTGGCGGCAGCAGTGGGCCTCTTTCTTCAAGCAACAACAAAAAGTCACAACCACTTGGCTTTCTTAACTAACAACGTCCTTGTCACCCGACGAAAGGAGATCGTCTGCTCGCCTTTTAGTAGGAGTTGGAGTAGTACTAGCGATTTGATAAGTAATTATTTTCTACCTCGTCGGGAAGTGAGAAGACGTACAACAAGTACCTGTCAATTGTTAAGAAGTTCCAATTGCGTAAATAACAACATTGTGATGGCTCCAAAGAAACGAGTGAGCATTATTGGATCGGGAAACTGGTTAGTCTCTATTTATTTTATTTTCATTTTTTATTTATTTATTTTTTTTTTTTATTTTATTTAGATTTTTACCTTCACCCTGAAGAAATATTATGATAATATTATTAAGTATTAATTAGAATAAATTAAATATATTTAATTTATCCAACCCCGTGGGATGTGACACAAGATCGCAAATGTGGGCGCACACAGCGAGGATCGAACTTGCTATTGATTCTGTATTATTAATGGATCTGCGAGACTATCTTATTAACCATTACACCGTGATCTCATAATAAGGACATTTACAGCGTTTGTCAATGACAATTTTGTATAACGTCTTTTTTTTGTGTGGGTGTCGTTACACACTCTTATTTGTTTTGGTGGTGCAAATATTAAAAAAGAAAAGAAATAATAATAATAATAATAATAATAATAATAATAATAATAATAATAATAATAATAATAATAATAAGAGACTTGTTGTCACTCAGCCTCCAGTGAAATACCATCAGCTAACACTGATGTGAAAAACTCATAATAATAATAATAATAATAATAATAATAATAATAATAATAGAGACCCTAGAAGACTTGTTGTCACTCAGACTCCAGTGCAAGACCATCAGCTTTTACGCTGGTGTGAAAAAAAAACAAAAAACAACTGTGTAATGTGATACTGATTGTAGCTGGAGCACTTGGAATGGTCCCAAAAAGCTTGGAAAAAAGACTGGAGGAACTGGAAATCAGACGAGGAATTGAGACCATTCAGACGTCATTTTTTCTACTGTTCAATAGATTTTTCTTAAAAAAGAAAGAAAAGAAAGAAGCAAAAAAACCTTTTTCTAAAAACAAATAAATTTACACTACTCTATGCAGTATGTGCTAGAATGCGATGGCTGAGGGTCTCAATGTCATGGGTATTTCGTTAAACTCTATCTAATGGTGAAATTCCAATTCTAGCGCTCTGGGGTGTGTGGAGTACTCCTTCATCATCATTACTCCCAGGTCCACTCAAACCGGAGTGGTAGTACCTGTTAGGGTTCCCTCTATGGGTTAAATAGAAAAAATGTGTTTAAGAAATGAATTAAAAATATACTTAGGGTCCCATCTATGGGTTAAATAGAAGAAAGAGTTTATATGTGCTTAAATTTGAGTTAAAAAAATGAGTACCCGTTAAAAATGAATTACGAATCTTAGTCGGCATTAAATGACCCATCGAGGTTGATGTGCCGTAAACAAAACAAAACAAAACAAAACAAATAAACAAACTATGCAGTACACATCGCTTGACACTTACGACCTCTGTAACATAATAGTTGTTGCATTCTAATGTATAAAATCTATATACATTGTATAATATACAAAATATAATTGTATAATATAATATAAATTGTATAATGTACAAACATATCTAAATCTATATACAATGTATTAGGGACTGGCGTTTTTGTCGTCTGCTAGGAATTTTAAAAGCGAATTAAAAATAATTTGAATTTATTATTTAAGGTCAAACTTTGTCTAAATCGATAAGTAGTAACATAATAACCATCATTAAAAAAAAAAGAAAAATATCATTACATATGCAGTTTATTTTTAAAAGATTTAAAACCATTTGTTTTGGTCAATTTCGACGCGATCCGCCATTCAGCCTCTTTTTCAATGGTTTTAGGCGCTTGTTTACAATTTTAACGTAACATTTGGGATGGAAATATTTTTTTACCAAAAATCAGGTAATTATCCGATTTTAATGAAATTTTCCGTATTGATTTATCAATTAATGAATTTTATAATGCATCAGTTATTTTATTTCAAAACTTTAATTTAGTATTTTTGCTATGAAAAATTAATATATAAAATTCATTTAAAATATGAAAATCCTGATGTTAAGTTTAAAATGTTATATTTTTAGATTCCAAAAATAAATATCTATTTAATGCAAACCTTATTTTAGACACATAAAGTAATAAGTTTTGAAGAAAAACTCTATTGAAAATGTACCCCCCTTTTTAAGCAGAAAAAATATCAATGTATAATTTTTTCTTTTATAAGATAATAGCCAATTAAATAATTTTCGAAATGAGTAAAAAAGAAATCTCCAAAAAATTAATTATCTATTACTTTTTTACATTTTATTTTTCGATTTTCGGTACTTATTTTCTCATAAAATAGCCACCGTAAAAAAAGTTTTTTTTTGTTTCTATTCATAACCTTGGTCTTTTATCTCTTTATTTATACTGTAATTAGTACAATATAAGACCAACTTTAAAAAAAATGTTACGCCCCCAACATAAGGGGGGTCAAAAATAAGTGACTTGAAAAAAAATGAGAAAGTTTTGAAATAAAATAAATCATGCATTATAAAGATCATTCATTGATAAATAAACACTGAACATTTCATTAAAATCTGATAATTTCCTGATTTTTGGTAAATTATTTTCTGTAGGGGGGCTAAAGTCATTTTGTCAAAAACGCATTTTAGGCTCAGTTTGCCAGTAGCTACAATGTATATAGATATATGTTTGTATATTATACAAACACAACAACTATTACACACATAAGTATTAATTATACAATACAACAATATCTTATTATAATGGAGATTGTGTGTTTTTCTGTCTGTAACCGAAACTATATTCCTACTCAAGTCACAATTCTCTTAGTTATTGACATCACATTCTCCATGATTTTATTTTTATCTAAACCTCAATTATTAATAAAATTGTCTTACATTATTAATACTGTTAACTATGTCTACAAACTGACAACATGCAATTGTATTTATATATACAACAAAATAGCGGTTTACAGTGTGAACGGGAAGGCTAATTTGCATATTAATATTAAAAAATCGAATTTAATAATTATGTGCTTAGTATTATTGATTTCTAACTGTTTGGTTTTATTTTAATGAATATAAGCAAAAATCTCTTCAATGAATCTTAAATGAAATACATTAACAAGATAAAATAACTGTCATTTTATTCTTTACTTCCTCTTATAACTAAATACTTAAATTAGAAAAAAATAACAATGAAAGACGAGAGTGATGGAAGAGTAAGTTTCAGTTGTTCTATTTTTTATTATATTCCCTCTGTTTCAAATCTTTTATTATACTCCCTCTGTTTCAAATCTTTTTATCTGTATTCTTATTTAGTTTCATTAGCCTTTCTAATTTAATACAATATTTTATTACATTAAAACTTAAATACTTGCACCCGGAGGGTGCATATATTTGCTAGTACGAATAAGGATTATTGAATAAGCTACCCTACTTTTAGGCTTATTATGCCGGTCCTGGTAAAATAAACAAACCTACTTTTATGCTTATTTTACTGTCTCTGTCTCTGTAAATATTTTATTTAATATGAATGTAATTTTTGGGAGAATAAGTGCTTAATTGGAGTCAGACCTAATTTTGAAAATTAATTAATTAATAATGAATTAGGCGGGAATACCTATTAAATGTATGGCTAAACAAATCGAGAAGTCTTCCGATCTATAGCTCTGCTGATGAGGCCTAATAGGCCGAAATGTACATACAGAGATTGATTTTTCTCGATTTGTTTAGCCATACATTTAATAGGTATTCCCGCCTAATTCATTATTAATTAATTAATTTTCAAAATTAGGTCTGACTCCAATTAAGCACTTATTCTCCCAAAAATTATCGGCAAAAAGCCATTCTAAACAAACCTTGTTAACAACTTATCGAATGTAATTTTATTTCAAAGTACTGACCTAAAGGATAAAATTCCGACAATTTCATATTTAACGTCTTTCCTTATAAAAGTTGGGGTTAGGGTTAGGGTTAGGGTTGGGGTTTGGATTAAACAATTGATTGTGGAAAAATGCAATTTTTCCACTTTGGAAAAAAATCCATGACAGTCAAATTTACCTATATTAATTTCTTTAATTTTTCAAAACTTTTGTAAAAATTCACATGTTTGATCTCAAAGTCATTAACAGTATTCATATTTCTCTGTATCTTTATCCTTCACAAAGATACATATAAATATAAAATGAGAAGTTATTTACATTACCTTTTAAAATTAAAGACGTTAAACGTGAAATGCCCGCAGGCTAGCTTTGAAATTTACGAGGATCGGTATAATTAGCCTAAAAAGCAAGGTTGCCTATTCGATCAGGACCTATTCGATCAGGACAGGGTTGTCTCTTCCAACAATATATATATATATATATATATATATATATATATATATATATATATATATATAGATATATATATGAGGTTAAGTAAACAAACAATTGTTTTATTTTTATATGGCTTTAAGCCGACAATGTTTGGAGGATATGTGCTTAATTGAAGTCGTACCTAATTTTGAAAATTAATTAATTAATAATTAATGAATTTAGGCGGGCATATATGTTCAAATGTAAGGCTAAACAAATCGAGAAAATGTTTAATCCTGAAATGTCGAAATGTACATTCAGGGATTGACATTTTCTCGATTTGTTTAGCCTTACATTTGAACATATATGCCCGCCTAAATTCATTAATTATTAACTAATTAATTTTCAAAATTAGGTACGAATTCAATTAAGCACATATCCTCCAATACACACACACACACACACACACACACACACACACACATACATATATATATATATATATATATATATATATATATTATATATATTTAAAAATTAATGGTAAAATGAACGAATGGATGAAATAAAAATGAATGAAATGAGGGGATAAATGAAAAATCCTTTCCAAGGGACCCCCCCCCTCTCAAAAGAATTAAAACATTTTTTGAGAGTGGGGTCCCTGATAGAAAGTTTTTCTCATCTATTATTAGACTCCTTTGAAGCATATATATATATATATATATATATATATATATATATATATATATATATATATACATAACAAACACCCACACACACGCGCTCAGAGAATTTGGAAGACATGAGACACAAAACCAAATGGACAGCCACGAGCAACAGCTTCAGTTTCGGAGATCTTCTGTAGAAGAGATTTTTAACTCGAAATATTAAGAATTAAAAATTACAGGTAACAAACAACACCATAATTACCTTATTTTTCTTTACACATGCATTGTGATAGCCTTCAAAACCAACACCAAACAGAGCGTTCGGCTAGAAACCACAAGGTTCCAAGTTCGATCCCAGTCCTCGCCAACTCAGCGTATGAGTAGCACAGGGATCTGTGCGGTAAAGTAAGGAGCTGATGGTAGGTTTGGCGCTCTACCTCAGATGCAAAAACAATCTCCTTGGTCTAGCGCTAGTGAAAAGGGGATAGACTCCCTCGCTGATTGGCTGATACCGACTTTAGGCCGCCCCGACGACTTTACTTATATATATATATATATAGATGATAGGTATCCAAAACTTGGTAGTAATGGATAATTCTATATATGATTTCTAAGATATCACATTATTGTATTATTATTGTATGTTCCGGTATGTACAAATACATTAAATCTATAAATCACTACAGAGAGCTCAATGTATAATAATTTTTTTTAGATTATATACAGAGCAATATTTATCTTAGAAAGGAAGGAAAAACTCAAAACCTTTATTCCATAATAAATTTATTTCGACCAAAATTGGGGCCTTTATAAATCTAAGTTGATTTAATAAAGCTCCCCAACTTTATTAAATCAACTTAGATTTATAAAGCCCCAATTTTGGTCGAAATAAATTTATTATGGAATAACGGTGTTGAGTTTTTCCTTCCTTATATATATATATATATATATATATATATATATATAAGGAAGGAAAAACTCAACACCGTTATTCCATAATAAATTTATTTCGACCAAAATTGGGGCCTTTATAAATCTAAGTTGATTTAATAAAGTTGGGGAGCTTTATTAAATCAACTTAGATTTATAAAGGCCCCAATTTTGGTCGAAATAAATTTATTATGGAATAAAGGTTTTGAGTTTTTCCTTCCTTTCTAAGATAAATATTGCTCTGTATATAATCTAAAAAAAATTATTATACATTGAGCTCTCTGTAGTGATTATAGATTTAATGTATTTGTACATACCGGAACATACAATAATAATACAATAATGTGATATCTTAGAAATCATATATAGAATTATCCATTACTACCAAGTTTTGGATACCTATCATCTATATATATATATATATAAGTAAAGTCGTCGGGGCGGCCTAAAGTCGGTATCAGCCAATCAGCGAGGGAGTCTATCCCCTTTTCACTAGCGCTAGACCAAGGAGATTGTTTTTGCATCTGAGGTAGAGCGCCAAACCTACCATCAGCTCCTTACTTTACCGCACAGATCCCTGTGCTACTCATACGCTGAGTTGGCGAGGACTGGGATCGAACTTGGAACCTTGTGGTTTCTAGCCGAACGTTCTGTTTGGTGGTTGGTTTTGAAGGCTATCACAATGCATGTGTAAAGAAAAATAAGGTAATTATGGTGTTGTTTGTTGACCTGTAATTTTTTAATTCTTAATATTTCGAGAAAAAAATCTCTTCTACAGAAGATCTCCAAAACTGAAGCTGTTGCTCGTGACTGTCCATTTGGTTTTATGTCTCATGTCTTCCAAATTCTCTGAGCGCGTGTGTGTGGGTGTTTGTTTATGTGTTGTGTTGTATATATATATATATATATATATATAATAAGGATATCTACTGAGTCAGACGAACCTACTATTAGTTTCGCATAAAGCTCTTCAGAGCTAAAATCTGAGTCAGATTTTAGCCCTGAAGAGCTTTATGCGAAACTAATAGTAGGTTCGTCTGACTCAGTAGATATCCTTATTACTTAGCTCTACTTAGGTATCGAGCACTTTTTACAGATTAGCTTCTCCTAGCGGTTATATGAATATATATATCTTATATACATATATATATACATATAAATTGTTTTTTCTTTTGGCCAAATACTATACCAATAGATTATTTTTTGTTGGTACGAATATCTTGGTCTTTTCTTTTTTTCAAAAATTTTTTTCTTCCTGGTTGATGTTTGGTAGTATATTTTTACAATCAAACTCTCTGCCGGGTTTTTTCTCTCCGCAAGGATCTACCAACACGCTTGGTATATTATATATATATATATATATATATATATATATATATATGCTTCAAAGGAGTCTAATAATAGATGAGAAAAACTTTCTATCAGGGACCCCACTCTCAAAAAGTGTTTTAATACTTTTGAGAGGGGGGGGGTCCCTTGGAAAGGATTTTTCATTTATCCCCCTCATTTCCTTCATTTTTATTTCATCCATTCGTTCATTTTACCATTAATTTTTAACTATATATATATATATATATATATATATATATATATATATATATATATGTGTGTGTGTGTGTGTGTGTGTGTGTGTGTGTGTGTGTATTGGAGGATATGTGCTTAATTGAATTCGTACCTAATTTTGAAAATTAATTAGTTAATAATTAATGAATTTAGGCGGGCATATATGTTCAAATGTAAGGCTAAACAAATCGAGAAAATGTCAATCCCTGAATGTACATTTCGACATTTCAGGGATTAACATTTTCTCGATTTGTTTAGCCTTACATTTGAACATATATGCCCGCCTAAATTCATTAATTATTAATTAATTAATTTTCAAAATTAGGTACGACTTCAATTAAGCACATATCCTCCAAACATTGTCGGCTTAAAGCCATATAAAAATAAACACATTTGTTTGTTTACTTAACCTCATATATATATCTATATATATATATATATATATATAATATATATATATATATATATATATATATATTGTTGGAAGAGACAACCCTGTCCTGATCGAATAGGTCCTGATCGAATAGGCAACCTTGCTTTTAGGCTAATTATACCGATCCTCGTAAATTTCAAAGCTAGCCTGCGGGCATTTCACGTTTAACGTCTTTAATTTTAAAAGGTAATGTAAATAACTTCTCATTTTATATTTATATGTATCTTTGTGAAGGATAAAGATACAGAGAAATATGAATACTGTTAATGACTTTGAGATCAAACATGTGAATTTTTACAAAAGTTTTGAAAAATTAAAGAAATTAATATAGGTAAATTTGACTGTCATGGATTTTTTTCCAAAGTGGAAAAATTGCATTTTTCCACAATCAATTGTTTAATCCAAACCCCAACCCTAACCCTAACCCTAACCCCAACTTTTATAAGGAAAGATGTTAAATATGAAATTGTCGGAATTTTATCCTTTAGGTCAGTACTTTGAAATAAAAATTACATTCGATAAGTTGTTAACAAGGTTTGTTTAGAATGGCTTTTTGCCGATAATTTTTGGGAGAATAAGTGCTTAATTGGAGTCAGACCTAATTTTGAAAATTAATTAATTAATAATGAATTAGGCGGGAATACCTATTAAATGTATGGCTAAACAAATCGAGAAAAATCAATCTCTGTATGTACATTTCGGCCTATTAGGCCTCATCAGCAGAGCTATAGATCGGAAGACTTCTCGATTTGTTTAGCCATACATTTAATAGGTATTCCCGCCTAATTCATTATTAATTAATTAATTTTCAAAATTAGGTCTGACTCCAATTAAGCACTTATTCTCCCAAAAATTACATTCATATTAAATAAAATATTTACAGAGACAGAGACAGTAAAATAAGCATAAAAGTAGGTTTGTTTATTTTACCAGGACCGGCATAATAAGCCTAAAAGTAGGGTAGCTTATTCAATAATCCTTATTCGTACTAGCAAATATATGCACCCTCCGGGTGCAAGTATTTAAGTTTTAATGTAATAAAATATTGTATTAAATTAGAAAGGCTAATGAAACTAAATAAGAATACAGATAAAAAGATTTGAAACAGAGGGAGTATAATAAAAGATTTGAAACAGAGGGAATATAATAAAAATAGAACAACTGAAACTTACTCTTCCATCACTCTCGTCTTTCATTGTTATTTTTTCTAATTTAAGTATTTAGTTATAAGAGAAGTAAAGAATAAAATGACAGTTATTTTATCTTGTTAATGTATTTCATTTAAGATTCATTGAAGAGATTTTTGCTTATATTCATTAAAATAAAACCAAACAGTTAGAAATCAATAATACTAAGCACATAATTATTAAATTCGATTTTTTAATATTAATATGCAAATTAGCCTTCCCGTTCACACTGTAAACCGCTATTTTGTTGTATATATAAATACAATTGCATGTTGTCAGTTTGTAGACATAGTTAACAGTATTAATAATGTAAGACAATTTTATTAATAATTGAGGTTTAGATAAAAATAAAATCATGGAGAATGTGATGTCAATAACTAAGAGAATTGTGACTTGAGTAGGAATATAGTTTCGGTTACAGACAGAAAAACACACAATCTCCATTATAATAAGATATTGTTGTATTGTATAATTAATACTTATGTGTGTAATAGTTGTTGTGTTTGTATAATATACAAACATATATCTATATACAAATCTATATACATTGTAGCTACTGGCAAACTGAGCCTAAAATGCGTTTTTGACAAAATGACTTTAGCCCCCCTACAGAAAATAATTTACCAAAAATCAGGAAATTATCAGATTTTAATGAAATGTTCAGTGTTTATTTATCAATGAATGATCTTTATAATGCATGATTTATTTTATTTCAAAACTTTCTCATTTTTTTTCAAGTCACTTATTTTTGACCCCCTTATGTTGGGGGCGTAACATTTTTTTTAAAGTTGGTCTTATTGTACTAATTACAGTATAAATAAAGAGATAAAAGACCAAGGTTATGAATAGAAACAAAAAAAAACTTTTTTTACGGTGGCTATTTTATGAGAAAATAAGTACCGAAAATCGAAAAATAAAATGTAAAAAAGTAATAGATAATTAATTTTTTGGAGATTTCTTTTTTACTCATTTCGAAAATTATTTAATTGGCTATTATCTTATAAAAGAAAAAATTATACATTGATATTTTTTCTGCTTAAAAAGGGGGGTACATTTTCAATAGAGTTTTTCTTCAAAACTTATTACTTTATGTGTCTAAAATAAGGTTTGCATTAAATAGATATTTATTTTTGGAATCTAAAAATATAACATTTTAAACTTAACATCAGGATTTTCATATTTTAAATGAATTTTATATATTAATTTTTCATAGCAAAAATACTAAATTAAAGTTTTGAAATAAAATAACTGATGCATTATAAAATTCATTAATTGATAAATCAATACGGAAAATTTCATTAAAATCGGATAATTACCTGATTTTTGGTAAAAAATTTCCATCCCAAATGTTACGTTAAAATTGTAAACAAGCGCCTAAAACCATTGAAAAAGAGGCTGAATGGCGGATCGCGTCGAAATTGACCAAAACAAATGGTTTTAAATCTTTTAAAATAAACTGCATATGTAATGATATTTTTCTTTTTTTTTAATGATGGTTATTATGTTACTACTTATCGATTTAGACAAAGTTTGACCTTAAATAATAAATTCAAATTATTTTTAATTCGCTTTTAAAATTCCTAGCAGACGACAAAAACGCCAGTCCCTAATACATTGTATATAGATTTAGATATGTTTGTACATTATACAATTTATATTATATTATACAATTATATTTTGTATATTATACAATGTATATAGATTTTATACATTAGAATGCAACAACTATTATGTTACAGAGGTCGTAAGTGTCAAGCGATGTGTACTGCATAGTTTGTTTATTTGTTTTGTTTTGTTTTGTTTTGTTTACGGCACATCAACCTCGATGGGTCATTTAATGCCGACTAAGATTCGTAATTCATTTTTAACGGGTACTCATTTTTTTAACTCAAATTAAGCACATATAAACTCTTTCTTCTATTTAACCCATAGATGGGACCCTAAGTATATTTTTAATTCATTTCTTAAACACATTTTTTCTATTTAACCCATAGAGGGAACCTAACAGGTACTACCACTCCGGTTTGAGTGGACCTGGGAGTAATGATGATGAAGGAGTACTCCACACACCCCAGAGCGCTAGAATTGGAATTTCACCATTAGATAGAGTTTAACGAAATACCCATGACATTGAGACCCTCAGCCATCGCATTCTAGCACATACTGCATAGAGTAGTGTAAATTTATTTGTTTTTTAGAAAAAGGTTTTTTTGCTTCTTTCTTTCTTTTCTTTTTTAAGAAAAATCTATTGAACAGTAGAAAAAATGACGTCTGAATGGTCTCAATTCCTCGTCTGATTTCCAGTTCCTCCAGTCTTTTTTCCAAGCTTTTTGGGACCATTCCAAGTGCTCCAGCTACAATCAGTATCACATTACACAGTTGTTTTTTGTTTTTTTTTCACACCAGCGTAAAAGCTGATGGTCTTGCACTGGAGTCTGAGTGACAACAAGTCTTCTAGGGTCTCTATTATTATTATTATTATTATTATTATTATTATTATTATGAGTTTTTCACATCAGTGTTAGCTGATGGTATTTCACTGGAGGCTGAGTGACAACAAGTCTCTTATTATTATTATTATTATTATTATTATTATTATTATTATTATTATTATTATTTCTTTTCTTTTTTAATATTTGCACCACCAAAACAAATAAGAGTGTGTAACGACACCCACACAAAAAAAAGACGTTATACAAAATTGTCATTGACAAACGCTGTAAATGTCCTTATTATGAGATCAAATGGTTAATAAGATAGTCTCGCAGATCCATTAATAATACAGAATCAATAGCAAGTTCGATCCTCGCTGTGTGCGCCCACATTTGCGATCTTGTGTCACATCCCACGGGTTGGATAAATTAAATATATTTAATTTATTCTAATTAATACTTAATAATATTATCATAATATTTCTTCAGGGTGAAGGTAAAAATCTAAATAAAATAAAAAAAAAAAAAAAATAAATAAAAAAAAAAAATAAATAGAGACTAACCAGTTTCCCGATCCAATAATGCTCACTCGTTTCTTTGGAGCCATCACAATGTTGTTATTTACGCAATTGGAACTTCTTAACAATTGACAGGTACTTGTTGTACGTCTTCTCACTTCCCGACGAGGTAGAAAATAATTACTTATCAAATCGCTAGTACTACTCCAACTCCTACTAAAAGGCGAGCAGACGATCTCCTTTCGTCGGGTGACAAGGACGTTGTTAGTTAAGAAAGCCAAGTGGTTGTGACTTTTTGTTGTTGCTTGAAGAAAGAGGCCCACTGCTGCCGCCACCGTAACACTCATAACTTTCTATCTATTAATTACAATGGCGTTTAACTTAGTTTAGACCATTATTTCAACAAAACGGGCTTCAAACGAACAACATTAAATTCCTAATATTACGACACCCATGGATAGATAGCATGCTAGACTAACAGGGTAGACTGTGAATTCAGTGGCGTAATTATTTTTTATTATAATTTACTGGATAAATGTTACTGGTATTTGAAATGAAGTCCAATGTATATATTTTTAATTTCTCAACTGGGTTTAATACTTTTAATAAAAATCAAACTTTAACTTAATAATACGTTAATTCATTAGTTTAAAAAAATTAAACGACAGCATTTTGTATAGATATAAAGTTGTTGCGTAATGATTCGGTTATACACTTTTTTCACCTCGGAATAGCAAAAGTGGGTTGTTTTAAGTTTTTTAAATTTTAAATTTTAATTTTTATTGTTATTCTGAAATAGAAATATATTGTTAAATACTCGGCAAAATTAGCAGCGAATAGTAATTTTCAGTTTATAGGATTTGATAAGTTCAAAAATTAGATTTCATCATTCCATATACTATTAACTTCTGTCCGGAAGATTATAGTAAAAATTTACACCCCTGAATTCACAGTAAAGTGAATTCGATTCTCATTAAATGCTCTATAATTCTGTCCTTGTGCCAAACTAAAGAAATGATAAAAAAAAATCCTGTGGTTGATTCGATTAGCGATGTTGGTATGTTGATTATTTTCTGTGGGGCGGCCTATATTTCAAAGATTGCGCAATAATTAAGATGAATTTCGTGTGCTATTCGCAGAATTGCGTCCCGGCCTCCTGCCTTAAAAAAACGCTAGACGGTGATAGCTGAAAAAAACAACTCGCTCTTTTATATTTTTATTTTTTTTTAAATGTCAGGTCATTTTTAATTTTAAAAAAAGTAATTTATTTTATTTATTTATTTGTTGGAAATAAATATATTAAAATAAAATAAAAATAGCGAAAAAATGTTTCGATATTTTATTAGTAATTGATTTTCGAAAAAGAAAATTAAAAGAAAATTAAAATACCGAAACAAAAAGATTTTTTTTAGTGGATTGAAGGCGTTTTTATCGACAAATTATTATTATTATTAATTATTATTATTATTATTATTATTATTATTATTATTATTATTATTTCTAGTGGTTTGAAAGTGTTGAAATATTTTAAAGAAGGGGAGAGTTAAAATATTTTCATTTACTTTTCGAAAAAAACTGGAGGAGGTAAAATATCGACTTCATTCGTAGAGCGGGTTGTTTTTTGGGCTATCACCGCCTAGCGTTTCTTAAGACAGGAGGCCGGGACGCAATTCTGCGAATAGCACGAATCTTCGGAAGTGAATAAATAAAAGAAAGTTTCCTGTTGTATAATTTAGTTAGTTAGAGTCAGATTTATTCATATATCCATCTATTTATTTAATTATTTATTATGCCTCCTAGGACATCTCCACTTTTTTTTTCTATCTTCCCAAAAAAAAGTTTTTTAAAAAGGATAATATTTGCCCAGAACATATACAATTATCTACATTGATAATGTTAAATTAATTTTTAAAGATATTTTGGTCATTTCCCATAACTCCAACCTAAAAAAGGGGAACCACTCTGAATGAATTTTATCTTGTTGATTATTCTAACCATTATTTTCCCATTAAACTAACACTAAACCATAACCCTAACCCTAAACCATAACCATAACCCTAAACCCTAACCCTAACCATAACCCTAACCCTAACCCTAACCATAACCCTAACCCTAACCATAACCCTAACCATAACCCTAACCATAACCCTAAACCATAACCCTAACCCTAACCCTAACCCTAACCCTAACCCTAACCCTAACCAACCCTAACCATAACTAACCATAACCCTAAACCCTAACCCTAACCCTAACCATAACCTAACTAACCCCTAACCCTAACCCTAACCCCTTCTTCTTTTTTCCCAGTAGATCAATAAATAAATAAATAAATAATCTATACAATTCATTCAGGGTGGTTCCTGTTTGAAATTCTTTAAAGTCCACGCGGGCTTTATGGACACCCCTGTATAAATTGCTAAGAAAGGTTTCTGATTTTATATTATGTCCGTTTGTACTATATTCAAAAATTGAACATGGCATTACTTCTATGGTCAATTGTGAGTTAAATTAACAGACCATTACTATTGAGTAAGATTCTCACCGGGTGCCTAAAGGATTTCGGCTTTACGGAAAGTTCCAGTAACCCCTTTTTCGTGGACATTATCTTGTTCACAGACTCCAGAACGAGGTTGAGCCGCTCAAGTGGTGTAATGGTTAACAAGCTGGATTAGCAAATCATTGTTAGTGAGTTCGATCCTCACTGGGTGCCCCATACTTGCGACCTTGAGTCACAACTAAGCTAAGCTTAATAAATCCCTACACATCCCAGACACCTCATATGAGGTGATGGTTAGCAAGCTGGATTCGCAAACCATTTTTAGTGAGTTCGATTCTCACTGGGTGCCCTCCCCCATACTTGTGGCCTTGTGTCACAACTAAGCTAAGCTTTGCAAATAACTAACCCAACACGAGGTTTGACCTCTGTCGTAATTTGAGGTCATTTGGCGATTAACAGACAACAAAAGAGGCACATGTTTTGACCTCATGAATGCCAAGGTCATTTCATGGCTCCGAGGTCACGAGAGGTCATCGATTACCAATATATATTATTTTTGGCAAAACATAGCACGGCAGAGGCATTGTTTTGAAGAACATATTCTAAGAAATATTGGAGCGGAACAATAGTCTTCGAGAATCAGATGGAAAACTGGCAATTCTGACAGTAAAAGTAGTCGGGTCGGCCTAAAGTCAGTATCAGCCAATCAGCGAAGGAGTCTATCCCCTTTTCAATAGCACTAGACCAAGAAGATTGTTTTGGAATCTGAGGTGGAGCGCCACACCTACCATCAGCTCCTTACTTTACCGCACAGATCCCCGTGCTATTCATACGCTGAGTTGACGAGGACCGGTACCGAACCAAGAACCTTGTGGTTTCTAGTCGAACGCTCTACCGACTGAGCTAACCCGGCCCTTAGTACTCTGAGATAAAGACTTTGAAATAGATATGAATTTTATTTTTACGTCATCGTTTTCACGGCCAGCTGTATTTTGGCCTTTAATGGACAAATATTGAAAGTCACTACATGTTCGTGAAAGATGGAAAAAAAATAAGAAATATTGTGTTGGTTGGTTGGCTGGTTGGTTAAATGTATTTTACGGCGTGTCAACCCTTTTGGGGCTATTTTATGCCGAAGACGTTTTCTTTGATTCATTCTTGATGGGTACTCAAATTTTTTTTAACTCTATTTTTAAAAATGAATTTTTTAAACACATTATTTTAAACTCATTTTTTTTCTCTATTTAACTCATAGATGTGACCCTAAAAGGTACTACTACTCCGAGTCAGAGTGGACTTGGGAGTAATGTTGATCAAGGGGTACTCTATATTCCCCCAGAGCTCCAAACTAAGACATCGCCATCAGATAGAGTTCAAATCATACCCAGGACATTAAAACCCTTAGCCACCGCCTACGAGCACATTACGTCGACTTTACCATCAAAAATTATATATATATATATATATGTGTGTGTGTGTGTGTGTGTGTGTGTTTTATATATATATATATATATATATATATATATATTGTTTGGGATTTAGTATGAAGCACTGGTTATGAAATATAAGAAACTCTTTTTTCTAATGTTAAGTTTCGTTTTATTTCGTTAAATTTTCGGGGATACAGGGTGACCAAAAAAAAAAAACAGAAACAAAATTCTGTTTGTTTGTTTTTTTTTTTTTTTTTTGGGGGGGGGTCACCCTATATATATATATATATATATATATATATATATATATATATATATATATAGGAAAAGTTGACTTACCGGTGAATTTGGTCACGATGGTTAGTAAGTGTAGAATTCAGAGGGGTAAGTCAGCGATATAACAAATACAAAGTGCTCAATACTAAGTAGAGCAAATTTATTATAAAATGGGTACAAGAGATAACCTACTCGAGTTTCACCATAAGAATCTTCAGGGTTAAATCCACTGAATTAATCGAGACACCGATTAATAACACTCGATTTCACGTGTGTGGTCAATGCAATGCAATCACAATGCAATGACCACACACGTGAAATCGACTGCTATTAATCGGTGTCTCGATTAATTCAGTGGATTTAACCCTGAAGATCCTTATGGTGAAACTCGAGATTATATCTTGTACCTATTTTATAATATATATTATATATATATATATATATATTACCGCAGAAATATTGAACATTTTCATGGGTGAGCTCTTCTTGATAAGCACCATATAAAATCAATTTATCTTTAAAATATCGTACGATTTATTTCGGCAAAATTGAATAACAATTGAAAATTATTTCACTGACGAATCTGTTACGATTTTATGGGCCATCCTTTAGGCTTCAAGCAAGAGTGCTTGTCCAGCCGAAATCCTTGGTAAAGAATCCTTTGGTTGTTCCTTGATGCTCCTCAGTATTGCCAGTCCTTCGTCAATGATTGCAAATGCACGTCTCACAGTATCAGTGATTAAGTAGTTAACCAGCCACGCATTCGGACTGTTGATTGGCTGAGGTTTAAACCACGTGACCTTGATTAGTCTATAGATTTAAATGGTGTATTGTAGCACACCTTATATATCAAATAATTCCAACAGAATCTCAAACGACACTTAAGATATAAGGTCCAATAGAGAAATATGCAGCAATGTATTCTTAAACGGCATCCCTGGCACAGAACACACCCCTATCACGGGGCATCTATGACCGGGAGCTAACGTGTCTCAGTTTCGTCCCGGGGGGTATGGGGATTACGTCCCCCCAGTCTGTACCTAGCCATTTCACTAAACGAATAAGGGTCAGAGACATTCCCTGATGTCTGTGACATCCAAAGAGAAATGCCGACGGAGCTAAACTAGTTTTTTCCTTACCACCACCACCCACCCCTTAAATAAATAAACCAAATAAACGAATCAAATGTCAGCATTAAATAACCCATACGGAGTTGATACACCTTTAAACAGATAAACAAAATCAAACAAAACAAATATATCAAATGTTGGTATTAAATAACCCATAAGGTGTTGATATGCCGTTAAACAAATAAACCAAAACCAAAAACAAAACCAAACCAAACCAAACAGATGTATGAAGTTTCGGCCTTAAATAACCCATAAGGAGTTGATATGCCGTTAAACTAATAAACTAAACCAAATTTCGACCTTGAATAACCCATAAGGAGTTGATATGCCGTTAAACAAATAAACTAAACCAAATTTCGACTTGAATAAGCCATAAGGAGTTGATATGCCTTTAAACAAATGAGCCAAACAAAAACCATCACCTGTTTACTTGGAAAGGCAATTATCTTCTCCCACGTCTTTTGTCAGTAAACGAGTGATGGTACCCCAAAAATAACGTGATGGTACCCCCAAAAAATGCCCCGGCCCACAAAGCTTGGGAGGATTTTGTTTTTGGTGCATTCAACCGCGTTGCGTAAGTAGGTCAGTAAAGTTTACTCTATTAGCGAAGGCTTTATGTATGTAACCAGGTGCAATAGGAATGTCGGTGATGGAGGTGTGGAGGGCGGGGGCTTTGTTATCACCGTTAGGAACGGGTAGGCGTTTAAAATACACTTCTGAATACGGAGTAATATGGCCAGTGATCTAACAACAACGAAAAAAGAAAAAAACAACAACAAAAAAGCCGATGTATAATGCCTATATGACGTCACCACATACGTCACCACATTCCACTGGGAGTTTTGGGGTTATCTCTTCAGATACAGACCAATAGGCGATATTTCCAAGGACACTTAAGCATGTACAGAAATTAGGGGTATCTTATAAAATATAGAGGGGGGGGTCGTTTTCATATCGACAAGTTGTTGGTTGGTTGGTTGGTTGGTTGGTTGGTGGGTGGTTGGTTGGTTGGTTGGTTGGTTAGGTGGGTGGTTGTGGATTGTTTTTTACGGCATGTCAACCCTTGTTGGGTTATTTTCCGCCGAAGACGTTTTGTTCTATTCATTCTTTATGGATACTCAATTTTAAAAAAAAACTAATTTCTAAACACATTTTTCTAAACATATTTTTTCTTCTATTTAACCCATAGATGGGACCCTAACAGGTACTATCACATCGAGTTAGAGTGGACCTGGGAGTAATGGTGATGAAGGGGTAAACCACATTTCCCAGAGCTCCAGAATTAGAACTTCACCATCAGATAGAGTTTAACGTCATACCCAGGACACTAAGACCCTCAGTCACAGCCTATGAACACATATATAATAAAAAGGGTTGGGGGGATTGCCATAAGGGCAATCGGGTTGGGGCAATCATATAGGTGCTAGGGAAGTGCGTGGTGTAATGGTTAAAGTCATGGGAAATGGACTCGTCGCCCCGAGTTCAAATCCTGGACGTGGTAATTGTATTTCACTTAGCGCTAATACCCTTGGGAAAGGTATGAATCCTACTCTCCCTCCAGCTATGGGTAAATAGTAGGGCAGACTTGGCTCTTTAACCTTGGTTAGGCAACCGGTCTAGGAGAAGGAAAACTCTGAATTCAAACCTGTTGAACTCCGCTTAAGAAATTGACCTTGTGTCACATCCTGCTCGTGCGGAGGGGTTGGTAAATATATATATAGGTGCTAGGGCTTGACGTGACCAGCTGATTGATCGGAGGGGGTCTCTCTGACCGTCCGTCAAGACCAAAGTGGAGTGTTACATGTCATGGACTGCTCAGCCACCAGAATTCCGTCCTTAAGCATCACGGATTGCTACCCACTGCCAACAGGTGGTCCCGTTGGCGGGGATCTTACCCTCTATGGAGATGCTGTCGGCGTATTCTACAGTCGCAGTCGACAGGGAGGTCGGGATTATCTTCCGATGTGTAGTGCCTATATGACGTCACCACATTAGTCACCACATTCCACGGTAAGTTTTGGGGTTATCTCATCAGATACAAACCAACAGGCGATATATCCAAGGACCCTTAAGCATGTGCAGAAATTACGGGTGTCTTTTAAAATATAGGTGGGGAAGTGGTTGTATCTTTTTCATTTCGACAAGTTGATATTTACCAAGTTAAGCGCAATACCAGAAGAATAGGACTACTAATGAGATTGGTTGGTCGCTTATTTTTCCGATGCGAGTATCATTGGGGAACGAGAAAAGGTTTTGGTAAACGGACCGAAGCCGCTGCTTTTCCCAAAATTTTTCTCGTTCCCCAATGATACCTGCACCGAAAAATAAGTTTTAAAAACGTTCGGCTTTGGGTTAACTTTACCGCACTAATGAATAGGCCGAGATAGATAGATAGAAAGAAGAAAGAAAGAAGAAAGAAAGAAAGAAAGAAAGAAAGAAAGAAAGAACTCTGATCCCCGGGTACGACGACGATAACCGTTTCTTGTAGGATTCTTCATGGTCCAGGTAAAATGGACGGTAAGGGTAACCCAAAGCCGAACTTTTTTAAACCTTAATTTTCCAATGCGAGTATCATTGGGGAACGCAAAAAGGTTTTGGTAAATGGGCCAATGCCGCTGCGTTTCCCAAATCTTTTCGCGTTCCCCAATGATACCTGCACCTAAAAATAAGTTCTAAAAATGTTCGGCTTTGGGTTACTGTTACCCCACTAATGAGCAGGCTGGGATAGAAAGAAAGAAAGAAAGAAAGAAAGAAAGAAAGAAAGAAGTTGTTGTTTTTTAAATTCTCTTATCTTAAAAATGTTGTTTATAATTATTTAGGCTTGTACAATAAATAATCTTTAAAATGTAAACAAGATTTTGGTTGGTTGGCTTGTTGGTTGGTTTGTTGGTTGAGTTTTACGGCATGTCAACCCTTGTTGGGTTATTTCATACCAAAGACGTTTGTTTTATTCATTCTTTTTGGGTATTCAAATTTTTTAAAAACTCTATTTAAAAAAAATTTTTAACTCATTTTTTTATCTATTTAACCAATAGATAGGACCCTAACAAGTATTAACACTCCCTTTAGACCTGGAGTAATGGCAATGAAGGGGTACTCCACAGAGCTCCAGAATTGGAACTTCATCACTAAATACAGGACACTAAAACCCTCAGCTAGCGCCTTCTAGCACATATATGATAAAGTCATGGGAAATGGACTCGTCGCCCCGAGTTCAAATCCTGGATGTGGTAATTGCATTTCACTTAGCGCTGTAGGGGATTATCTTCTTTTGCCGGAAGAGTTATCTTCTCGCTGCGTTGCTGTTTGTTCCCACTAGGGGGGGGCTCTGGTAGTTAAGCGCGTTCATTCAAACACTGCTTCCTCTTTTTAGCTGGACCTTCTCAAGAACTGCTATGGGCTAGAGTCTATCTACCCCCCCTTCTCGGTGAGGCTTTTGCCCCCCCCCTTACATTACTGTAAGTCCTTTATACAGCATGGACTATCCTTTAGTTCCATGTCTGTAACATTTATATTTTACGTACATTTGGGTATCTTATTTATACCTAAATATTGTATATGTATTTACATGTTCTATTCTCCTGTACATTATGTATCTTATTGTTTCCATGTGAGGTTATATATATTAAATGTTTTGTCTCACAACGTGTCGAAATTGTATGTTATTCAATAATACCCTTGGGAAAGGTATGAATCCTACTCTCTCTCTCCAGCTATGGATAAATAGTAGGGCAGACTGGGCTCTTTAACCTTGGTTAGGCAACTGGTCTAGGAGAACGAAAACTCTGAATTCAAACCCGTTAAACTCCGCTTAAAAATGACCTTGTGTCACATCCTACTCGTGCGGAGGGGTTGCTAAAAGGGTTTGGGATTGCCATAAGAGCAATACGGTCGGGACAATCATATAGGTGCTAGGGCTTAATGGTACCACCCGATAGATTGAAGGGGGACATAAAAAGTACTTACTACTGAACAAATATATCCTTATGCCCAAATCAAAACAAATGAGGTAATTGTTTTAGTATGGCAGGGTTAGGACAACCGGCATACAGCTGGCTATGGAAAAAATGGGATAAGCATGACAACAAAAAAAGATTAAAATTAATAAACCTGTCTGTTATTAAAAAGAAGAAGGAATGGGGAAAAATGTTTAAATATAAATTCTCTCTAATTTTCAGAGCAATGGATATATATTTGTTGACCTCTGGTGACCTTGAAATACTTCCAATGTCAACCTGACATAGCCTATGTCACAAGTGAAGGTCGTGTGAGGATCCATGCCAAAAATGACGTCAATACGGCTGGTGTCCTTTTAGCAGGGCAATTATACGGACAAACAAAGAGGTGACTCATTTATTAGTGTATAGGTGGGGTATGTGTTTGTGCGAATATATATATATATATATATATATATATATATATATATATATATAGTAGATTTTTTCTTGTTTCGGAGAATTGAAAATAAAGTGCCCGATTAAAAATGTAAGAGATGTATTCATTTATTATACAGTACAATACATTTAAAGTGCGATTGTTACCATTGGGTTCAAAGCAGCATAAATAGCCACTTATCGTCAAGACAACGCGCCCGTGTGCGTTGTCTTGGCTATTAGTGGCTTATACGCTGTTTTGAGGCGCGTGGTCTAATAGTTAGAGTCATAGGACTCGTCGACCCGAGTTCAATTCCTAGACAAAGCTGTTTGAATTTCATATAGCGCTAATACCCTTGGGAAAGGTATGAATACAATTCTCCCTCCAGCTATGGGTAAATAGCAGGGCAGACTGGGCTCTTTAACCCTGGCTAGGTAACCAGTCTAGGAGAAGGAAAACTCTGAATTAAAAAACCTGTGTTTAACATGTTTGAATTCAGAGTTTTCAGCTTAAGAAATTGACCTTATGTCACATCCTGCTCGCACGGAGGGGTTGGTATATATATATATATTATACTAAAGCTGAGCGAATCAATCTTTGTCTCCTAAAGGCTTTTTACTGTTTATATATACGCTGCTTTGAAACCAATAGTGTCAATCGCACCTTAAATGTATTGTGCTCTATAACATATAAAATATATATATATATATATATGTGTGTGTGTGTGTGTGTGTGTGTGTGTGGAGGCGCGTCGTGAACGGATATCGTCGTAGGAAATAAACACGGCGAGACGAGTTTCAAATCCTGGCTGAGACTGTTTGTAATTTACATGGCACTAATACACTTGGGAAAGGTATGAAACCAACTATTGTTCTTAGGTAAATAGTTGAGTAGACTGGGCTATTTAACCTTGGTTAGGAAACTAGTCTAGGAGAAAGAAAACTCTGAATTCAAACCTGTTAAAATCCGCTTAAGTAAACATATTGACTATGTATCGCATCCTACTCATGCAGAGGGGTTGTAATACACACACACACACACACATACAAACACAAGCATATATATATATATATATATATATATATATATATACTAGCAAATATATGCACCTTCTGGGTGCAAGTATTTAAGTTTTAATATATAAAATATCATATTAAATTAGAAAGGCTAATAAAACTGAATAAGAATGCAGATAAAATGATTTGAAACAGAGAGGGGGTATAATCGAAAATTAGAACAACTGAAACTTACTCTTCCATCACTCTCGTCTTTCATTGTTATTTTTCTAATTTAAGTATTTAGTTAAAAGAGGAAGTAAAGAATAAAATGACAGTTTTTTTTCTTGTTAATTCAGGGAATTATGTTCATTAGAGTCGCACTTCATTTGAAGTAGATTTTTGGCCTTAACGTTCTTATAATTATTAAAACAACATAGATTAATCCAATACATAGCTGCAAGCCACATACTATCGAGTGTTCAGATAAGCTCGGCACATTTTTTCAAATAATCAATATGCAAATTACCCTTCCATTAAGACTGGTGAGAGAGTATGTTTGTCTTTATTATTAATCTCTGTGCTTATCTCTATTTCATCCCAGGTGTCATTCGTTATAGTTCATGTTGACGTTATACTCATTATTTCTATGTATATAATGTATAACAATTTTTATTAATAATTGGGTTGTATATGTAAGGATAAATCCTGTATTTAGCATAATCTTATCATCTCTTGCTTAGTTGTTCTTTCATATCTTGATTTGACCACCGCTGTATGTTTTTACGAACCTTTGTCGTCTTTATCTCCCGTGTTTCTTAAGTATAACTTATTAAATTTCATTATTCATTTCTTCTATTCATCAATTCTCATCTCCTTTATCTATTTATTATATATATTGATCTATCTATTTTATATATCTTAAACTACTATTTATTTCTTCCTATAATATTAATTGTGATCAAATAATCGACTTCATTTTATCTATATATCTTAATAATCTCTTTTATGAGGTTTCGGTTTTCTTTAATTTATTCTTTCATTGGATCTTTTTTGTTCCTGTAATAAATATTTCTAATGTTTATCCATTTAAATAACGGATAACATATTTATATTCTTTTTGGCTATGTTTTTTATTTTTATATAATCTATAATTTATTTTGCACCTTTATACAGTCTATAATTAACTATACTCTATTTCTTTATGATATATTTATATCATATTTATTATATATATCTACTAATCTAATAATCAAGTTTGAATATTTCTGTATTTTTTTGTTTTGTTGTGTTCAATGGCTTACATGGACATAATGGTTTTTCAGTTGTTAAGCTAAGGTAGGTGTACCTGGTGAACTCATCGTAAATGTACTGTTACTCTACTTGTAAAATTCGCATTATTTAATTTAGACGTCTCTTGATAATATGTTTTGCGCTGCTTCAGCGCGAAAAATTACATACTATACTTTGTTACTTGTGAATCATATCTCTTAGCTTGGATTTCATTTATATTTTCTATTGTATTAATTATTATTGATTTTTTTCACTTTTTTATCTTTTTTGTTTTGAATATATGAATGCATATTATATGTATCTGGTTTAATCCTCTGTTTTCACTGGTTTTCTGACTTCTTATGGAGAAATAAGCTACATGAAATAAGTTAAAAAAAATAACTGGTTAAATTATATATATATTTAATTGATTGGGATACGATCTCTTTTATTTCACGGTCATCTTCAAGATCTATGCATGTAACTATAGATGTATTGAGTTTATACAAGGAGAAGAAAATTATATAACATTTCCAGCTATGTTATTTTTTCTTGCTGCATATATTAAAATTCAATTATGCCATTTTACACGAACGTTAAACTCCGCACATGCGGAGGTTTGTACACTATTTTCCGAGGGGCTAGACGTCTGTTTTATTTATTTTCTGTATTCTTATTTTCTACTTTACTATATTCAATTTAAATCTTATATTGCTGTTCGGTTACTTTTGAACCTAATTCTAGGTCTTGCGTATGTTATATTTTTTTATGAAAGTTTATAAATTATTAATATTACTCGTACATATACTTCTCGTATAGGAACTTTATATATATTCATGGCATTGGATTTCATCACATAATCTCCTGTTCTTAATTCGTCTGAATTTATAATATAATACATTTTCTTTATCTTGTCTCTTTGGCATTCAACACGGACTAAAATAATGAAATTTTAATTAGTCATTTGGACATATATTACACAACTGATTGCATTACATAATTATTCACTGGTAATTTGATTAATTCCTTTATATTCTTTATTGTATTATGTAAATATATTGTATATTTTATCAGATTCGTGTATTATATCACTTTGATCTTTGTGTTTTTGTTGTAATAAATTGTTTACTTTTAGTACTTATTCGCTGAGATCGATTGAGGATTTTCATAGGTTGATTAAGTAGAATATACACTGGTTACTGGATGGCGGCAGAGCAATGGGCTAATCAGCCCAACCAAAGTAACAATGGTCTCCTAACAACTAACTAAAACGCATTTTGTACCCCGAACGAAAGGGAAGTCGTCTGCTGGATGTTGAGTAGGCGTTGGAGGGATAGTAGACTGCGGGCTGTGGAATAAGTGAATTTTCCCTACCTCGGCGAAGGTGAGACGACACAAATAGTATCGACCCATGCCAATGAGTATACAAAAAGTTCCAATTGCGATAAATACAATGTGATAGGTGGTATAGAACGATTGGCAAGTATTACTTGGATTGGGAAATCGGTTAAAGGCCTATTAAATTAATATTCCATATTTCACTTTTTTGTTCATTATGTATATTGATTTATTATTTTAGATTTTTTTCTTTTTTTTAAACTATCAGCCACTGGTAGAAATTAATATGTAGCTATAATTTATAAGTTATAAGATTGAGAGAAAAGTTTATATGTCTCTTATATATAGATCTTACATGTAGTTTGTGTGTATACAGCTTGGACAATGTGGGACAGGCGAGATTATGTGGGCAATTGTAACATATTCCTAGCAGAACCTGCTTGCATAAGGCTTAAACGTGGCCATCAGAGTACAGTATCTTTAACAGGAAGCTTCATCTACTCGCTTAATCTTGCGGGTCGATAGGGCGAACCGCGTGCTTTTTGTGACTCTGTACTCGTCCAATGCCCATTAATTGAAAGGAGATACACCAATAGCATCAGTCGGTAAAGGCGCTTCGGCTTTAGGATTCACAAAGGTTACCTGGTATCTGCATACCGGCCCTCGCCCAACTTAGCGTATGCGTAGCACAGGGCATCTGTGCGCGTAACAAGTGAAGACGCAGGGGGTTCGGTGTAGGCGTTTCACCTCTGGCACGCTACAACTAGATCTCCTTGTCTACGCGCCCAGTGAAAAGGTGTGATCCACTTCCCCGCTTGTCTGAGTCTGATACCGTACATTACGCTCGCCCGACGACACTTACATTTTTTTTGATACATTAGTAATTAGCTTGCCCTGATGATAAAATGATTCTTCTCTCCTATCTCTACTTCGTTCTAAGGTTGGTATTGTTTGGATGCTTGTTTTCGCTGTTTTGTTAACGCCACCTCTCCCAACCCTCTAGTGGGTTCATTTAATGTCCAGATATAGGATTTACTGTGAGACCCTCAATGTCTGTATGCGACTAAGCGAGCTCTCGCTTGATAACACCTCCGAGGTCTTGCCCTATGCCGCTATTCTCTATTCCATAGGATGCGAGACGTCCTAGCAAGGGTATCCGCCCCTATCCATCCTACACCGGGTCCATCCAGACTGTCGCGCTACCAGAGGGCATGATTGGGTGATCGAAGGAGTGCGTCGGACTCAATTGTAGTGGCCCAATATCCTGGGTATTCTCCAAAACTAGCGATAACTCTTTAACCATTCAGATTAGAGAGTTTGACACCGTCCCATTCCCCTTGGACAAGTCGGTGAGCGCGAGCTCCATTGCCACCGCTCATTCTCGCAAGCCTACTCTAAAGATTTTATCAGTCGGTATACTCTTAAAACGGCGCTGCTTCTAGCACCCATATGATAAAGGGTTCGGGTTGCTATAATGGCAATAGGGTTGGGAAAATATATAGGTGCTAGGGCTTGACGTGACCAGCCGAATTGATCGGCAGGGGGCCTCTCCGACCGCCCGTCTACCCAAGATAGGGCCAAAGTGAGTATTGCTGTCGTGAACTGCTCATCCACCTGGGCTCTATCTTTTAAGCATCAACGGCGCACCCACGCCAACAGTGGCCCATTGGGGGAGTCTTACCCTCCTGCAGAGGTCAGTCGGTGCATTCTTACGCCCACGCCGACAGGGCGCTTTTTATTTTTTATTTTTGGTTTCTTTTTGTTTTTTGTTTTGTTTTTGCTTGTTTTGTCTAATCAGTCTTATCTTAATAGACAAGTCCTTTTGTAACTTTTCAAATTTGTTGTCGGTAATTTTTCTTCCCGCAAGACATTGCCAAACTCAATTCAAACGCTGTTTTGTTTAAAGTGAGAAATTTTGGCCGTCACTTACAGGTAAGCGATGACAAGAGTTTAGAAAGAAAAATATAACCAACAACAAAGAACTTTTGTGTGCAGTTTTGGCAAATTGCACACGGACAATTAAAAGTCATCCAGTCCCGATGAGTGCACTATAAAATGACGGGTACATGTTGAGGCCATTTCTTGTAACGAGAGAGTGGACGCCATTATCTTTCGAAAGAAAAAAAACATGGCCTCCCGACTGAACATTCCTCGTACAAAAATTATTGTTCTTCTTATTAAGTTAGACAAACGTATTAATGATTTTACGTCTCCCGTAACTTTTGTTAGGTAAATGAGTTTACCTTTGGTTAACTCCTTTAATGTTAGTTGGTTGTTTTTTGGGGTTTTTTTTTTTTGTTCACCCAGGTCTTTACCAAGACCTAGGGAAAGTAAGGGGTTAATTAGTTGGTTGGTTGGTTGGTTGTTTGGTTGGTTGGATTTTAATGGCATGTCAACCCTTGTTGGTTTATTTATGCCGAAGCGTGTTTTGTTTTTTCATGTCTTGATGGTTTTGGTTGATTGGTTGGATTTTAATGGCATGTCAACCCTTGTTGGTTTTATTTTTGCGAAGGTGTTTTGTTTTATTCATCTTGATAGTAATTTAATTTTTTTTTCAAAACTTATTTTTTAACACATTTTTGACTTCATTTTTTAATTTATAGCTGATTGAAGGGGTACTCCACACTCCCCAGAGCTCCGGAAATGAAACCACCATTAGATGCAGTTTTAAACGTCCATGTCCAGGATGGGTTAGAGTGGACCTGGGAGTAAATTGCGGTGGAAGGGTATCCACACCACCCACAAGCTCCAGAATTGGAACTTCACATTAGAGTGCAGTTTAACGTCATGCCCAAGGATAGGTTTACGAGTGGACCGGGAGTAATTGCGATGGCAGGTACTCCCACCACCCACAGCTCTAGATTGGAACTTCACCTAGATGCAGTTTTTACGTCCATGCCCAGGATAGGGTTAGAGTGGACCTGGGAGAATTGCGGTGGAAGGGTACCAGCACACCCACGCTCAGAATTGGAACTTCACATCTCTGCAGTTAACGTCATGCCCAGATAGGTGAGCTGGCCTGGGGAGTAATTGCGGTGGCGGGTACTGCCACACCACCACAGCCCAGAAGTTGGAACTTCACCCTTAGATTGCAGTTTAACGTCATGCCCAGGACAGGGTTTAGAGTGGACCTGGGAGTAATGCGGTGAAGGGTTACTCCACACCACCACAGCTCCAGAATTGGAACTTCACCATTAGATTGCAGTTAACATGCCCAAGGATAGGGTAAGAGTCGGACCTGGGATAATTGCGGTGGAAGGGTAACTCCACACCACCCACAGCTTCCAGAATTGGAACTTCAGAACCAATTAGATGCAGTTTAACGTCAATGCCCAGTGACAGGGTTAGGGTGGTACCTGGGAGTAATTGCGGTGGAGAGTATCCACACCACCACACTCAGATCTGGAATTCACCATTATGATTGCAGTTTAACGTATGCCAGGAAGGGTTAGGGTGGACTGGGAGTAATGCGGTGGAAGGGACTCACTTCCACACCACCACAGCCAGAATTTGGAACTTAACCATTAGATGCAGTTTAACGTCAACCTGCCCAGGATAGGTTTAGAGTGGACCTGGGAGAAAATTGCGGTGGACGGGTACTCCACACCACCACACTCCAGAATGAACTTCACCATTAGAATGCATTTTAACGTCAATGCCCAGGATGAGGGTTTAGAGTGGACCTGGGAGTAATTGCGGTGAAGGGTACTCCACACCACCCACAGCTCAAATTGGAACTTCACATTATGCAGTCTTAACGTCATGCCCAGGAAACAGGGTTTAGGGGTGGACCTGGGAGTAATTGCGGTGGCAGGTACTCCACACCACCCACAGCTCTGAAATTGGACTTCCACCATTAGATGCAGTTTAACGTTATACCCAGAAATAAGACATAGGGAGAGAGAAAGGTAGTTATAAGTGTTGGTTGGTTGGCTTTGCTGGTCTTTTAACGCAGACCTAGGGAGAGGGAAGGTAGTTATTAAGCTAGTTGGTTGGCGGCTGGCTGGTTTGTTGGTTAGTTGGTTGATGGTTGGTTGTTTTTGTTTTCACCGGGTCTTAATCAAGACCTAGGAGAAGGGAAAGTGTTTTTGTGTTGGTTGGTTGATTGTTTGTTTTACGGCAATCACGACAGGCTCATAACTGCTTATCTTCAGTGATCTAGCAGGTTTTTGTGTTTATATATAACATATATTTGTCTTCAAATGGTCACCTCTTGATGACTATATATAAGTATATATTATATATATATATATAATAACTTCTAGACAAAGACGTGACCGTTGGGGTCACCATGTGCTTGGTTTAGCTGTTGGAAAAATCCATGATATATTAATTTCACTAATCTAAAGTTTTCCCAAACTGTCCAAATAAGTTATTTAAAACTGGAGTAGATACATTTTCCAATGACCAACGGAAGAACAAGAGAAGGGTCACTTGTTAGTTAATTGTAATTAGGTAGTAGGATTTCGCTAAAAAGAAAATTTTATTTATTTATTTATTTTTCCTTCAATGGATTATTATCGATTACACACCAATCAATCAGATTTTTAAAAAATTCTTGAAAGTTCTTTATTTTTTGAGTTTTCAGGGGTGCTCATTTCCCCGTATAAGTTTATAGTAAATCGAACCCCCATATCGGAACTGCTCGAAAGGAAACTGGCGCAATGTGTCAAAGTTAGGGTGGCCCAGAAAAAACAGAACCCAAATTATTTATTTATTTTCCCATTAAACTTACCTTAAACACCAACCCAACACCAACCCTAACCCTAACCCTAACCCCAAATCCTAACCCCCCTACTTGAATTTAACAGTTTTATTTACAAAATTTGTGGGTTCTGTTTTTTCTGTGTCACCTTAATTTTGACACCTTAGTGCAAATTCAGCCCAACTGTTAAGATAGAGCGGTTTCGATATGGGGGTTCGATTTACTATAAACTTATACGGGGAAATGAGCACCCGCTGAAAACTCGAAAAAATATAACTTTTTAGAATGTTTTTTACAATCTGATATATTGGTTTGCAATCGATATATCCGTTGAAAAAAAAAAAATAAAACGAAAATTTTAGAGGGCGTGGGGTTCCAAAAGTTCAGGTCCAAAAGTTCAGGTCCGCCAAATTAAGTCACCACTTTTTTCTCTCATCTNAGGAGAGATTCTTTTTTTAGTCCGGTCATGGACCGGGTACTTTAGCTAGTATATATATATATATATATATATATATATATATATATACATAAATTAAGGATACAAATATGAAAGTGATTGCATACAAAATTGCCAATGCTAAAATGGCAGAGCAGTTTAAATCTTAAATATAATATTATGGTTTTGGTTTGTTTTTTTGTTTTTATGGCATATCAACCTCAGTGGGTCATTTAATGCTGACAAAGTTGTGAAATAAATTCATAATTCATAATACAATTTGTTTTATCAACTCATGTTTTTCTATTTAACCCATAGATGGGACCTAACAGGTATTACCACTCCGGGTCAGAGTGGACCAGGGAGCAATGGTGATGAAGGGGTGCTCCACATTCCCTAAACTCCAAAACTGGAACCTCACCATCAGATAGAGTTTTAACGTCATTCCCAGGACATGTAGACCCTCAGTCAACGCCTTCTAGCACCCATATGATAAAAAGGGGTTGGGGCTTGCCATAAGGGCAATAGGCTTGGGGCAATCATATAGGTGCTAGGGCTTGAGGTGACCAGCCGATTGATCAGAGGGGGTCTCTCCGACCGCCCGTCTAGCCCAAGATAGGGCCAAAGTGGAGTATTGCAAGTCATGAACTGCTCATCCACCAAGACTCCGTCCTTAAGCATCACGGGTTGCCACCCACAGCCAACTGATGGCCCCATTGGGGGAGTCTTACTCCTCTGCAGAAGTGCAGTTGGTGCATTCTAACGCCCCAGCCGACAGGGCAAATAATATTATGGTATTAATTTACTGTTATTAAAGTTTCATGTATATTAGGGAACTTAAAAATTCATTTCAAAAGATTTGTTAGTTAAATCGAACTTAACAAACCTAATTTCCACCATCGTATGTAACCCAGCTGAAAGAAAAACAATACAAAAATTCAGGGAATTAACAGAATTTAATGAAATTTTCAGTGTTGATATATTAATAAACTAAAAGAGGCTACCCAGCACTAGCGAAAAGGGGATTGAATTTTTTTCTTTCTTTCTTATTATATTTTGTCCGTGTAGCATATAATTTTCTCCCCTTTCTTTCTTTCTTTTTGATTAAATGGAATAGTCCATTATTTAGCTGAGGTGACAACACCCATAAGAAATAAGAATTCGGAGGATAAGTGATACCAGCTAATCTTTTTGGCATTTCATCTTGGATGATTTGGACGGTCTCATTTTTAAACAGAGAGTATTGCAAGATTAAAAAACAGGAGAATTAATACATAGATTATTATTGTAGAATTCTTCACACCAGCGTTAGCTAATAGTATTTCCCTGGAGTCTGAGTGACAACAAGTCTCCTCAGGTCTCCAGGACTCTTCTAAATATTCTGGCAGATTGCAACAGTGCAGTAGTCTCAATTCTTCCTCTGATTTCCAGTCTTTTTTCCAAGCTTTTTGGGACCGTTCCAAGTGCACCAACTATAATTGGTATCACTTTGACTTTCATATTTCATAGCTTTTTCAGTTCTCTGGCAAGGTCCAGGTATTTGTCCATCTTTTTGTTTTCCTTCAGCTTCACCCTGTGATGTGCTGGAACTGCAAAATCCACCAGTTGACAAGTTCTTTCTTTTTTGTTAATCAACACTCGGTCTGGTCTTCTTGCTGGGATAAGGTGATCCGTTTTTATCTCAAAGTCCCAGAGAAATATTATTATTATTATTATTATTATTATTATTTCCTTTTCATTAGTTTTCTCCCACTTGTAGCAACTGGTGGTTTTTTCTATAGTCTAAATTAAACTGTACTCGAGGATTCTAATTAGTATTTAAGATTTCAGTAATGCTGTGGTATGGACTAATTAGGTTTAATATATATATATATATATAAATATATGAGTATAGATAAAAGGATATGAAAACACCACAAAATGCTGTTAAAGTGAAAACATTTTATAACATATTCATAGCTGATATTGAACAATATTTCAATATTGTTCAATATCAGCTATGAATATGTTATAAAATGTTTTCACTTTAACAGCATTTTGTGGTGTTTTCATATCCTTTTATCTATACTCATACCGTCGGATTCATTTCCTTTCTTTTAACTTATATATATATATATATATATATATATGCTTCAAGGCTTGGAATTCGGATATATATATATAATATATATATATATATATATTATATATATACACCGTTGAGATTTTTATATTAAGAAAAAATTCTTATTTAAGAAAAAATTTGATAAGAAAATTTCATTAAAATATTTGGAGAATTTACAATATAAACACTTAACAGTCGTAGAGTAATTGTTAGCATGCTAGTCTCGCAAATCCATTACTATGAATAGCGAGTTCGATTGTCACTGAATGCCTCATAAAAAATTAAAAAATATTCCCCTAAAAAAATACCATAAGTTAATCCGGCCTAGTGGGTAAGGGGAAAAAAATTAAAATTAGGATAGCGTAGTTAAAGGGGAATAACTCTAATCCTAAAAGTTATTTCCCTTGTATTAAAATGTACCTTTCTAGGATGTAGTTTAACGTCATACCATGACACTAAGACCCTCAGCCACCGCCTTCTAGCACATATGATAAAAAAGTTTGGGTGGGTGGGTTGCCAACCAAACGAGTACCCTCCATCAGGCATCTGCCATATTCTAAACTTCTTGCTGCCCTGGGAATTAATTCGTTGAAACTCTGGCGTCAGGCAACTGACCTGGTAATTGCTCATCAGGTCATTAATCCTCTTAACAACAGCAACCTTGAGCACCTTTTTGATCTCCATGTTTCTAACAAACGTGGGCATGCCTACAAAGTCAGAAAACAGCACTGCTCACATAACTTTCGGAAACATTTTTTCACGCTCAGAGTTGCCGAGGCATGTGGGCTGCCGAAATATTGCATCTTTCAAAGCCCCCATGCTTCCTGTAGTCCGCCAAAACTATACCTGATACCCCCATCCACACACACACACACATATATATATATATATATATTTATATATATATGAGAAGGGTACTCTGCGCTATTCAGGTGGAGAGATTAACATTATGTACAGAAATATTGTTTTTATATCTTTTATTTCAGAATATTTTTTAATATAAGTTAAATGATAGGTAAAACACTGTATTGAAATATATATCTCTACCAAGTTTTATTCCTAAAATATAAACACAGACGTTTCCAAATTTAAGAAAAAATATCTTAGTTTTAATTTTTGATTAATGACCTTATGAGCGTTTACCTTGAGCACCTTTTTAATCCACATGTTTCTAACACACGTGGGGTGCATGCCTTCAAAGTCAGAAAACAGCATAGCTCACATGACTTTCGGAGACATTTTTTTCTCATGCTCAGAGTTGCTGAGACATGGAATAAACTGTCTGCATCCGTTGTAGGCTGCTGAAACACGGCATCTCTCAAAGCCTCCATGCTTCCTGTAATCCACCAACACTAGACTTGATGAAAATTTTAGTGTACTAATCAACAGATTTTACCCTGATATTAAGAAATTGTCCTGAAAAACTTGAAAAGATCGAAAAGAAACTTGTCAGACACAAGACATCTATCTTGCATGCATTAAAGAAAAAATGCCTCCCAAATATATATATATATATATATATTTTTGGAGGAAAGATGGAATAAATAAACCGTTAGTCACGAGGGGTACAAACAAACGCTCTCGTTCAGGACCGGAATTTTTACAGCACAATTGAGGAAGATTAGTATTATCTGCGTTATTCGGACTATTGTCCCCATCTTCATTGTTATTTGTACGTTTCAGCCGATATATATATATATATATTTTTTTTTTGAGGATATGTGCTTAATTGAAGTCATACCTAATTTTGAAAATTAATTAGTTAATAATTAATTTAGGTGGGCATATATGTTCAAATGTAAGGCTAAACAATTTTCCGATTTGTTTAGCCTTACATTTGAACATATATGCCCACCTAAATTAATTATTAACTAATTAATTTTCAAAATTAGGTATGACTTCAATTTCAATTAAGCACATATCCTCCAAATATATATATATATATATATATATAAAGTAAAGAACACTGTCAAACTGCGACAGGTTTTTTTAAATAAAACTCTCGTGTCGTAAGGAAGATTTCTTCTCTGGACTTTTGGATTATATATATATATATATATATATATTTGTAAAAATGGAAATTGGAAATGAATCCGATAATATGAGGAAGAATGAATAAAGAAAAGAAAGTACAGAATGGATAATAAAAGATGAATTTAATCAATATCACTTACACATGTGTTTCGGTCAGTTTATCTGTGTGAAAATATTTCGCACACAGAGAAGATTCGACCTTCATCAGAGTGAAATTTTATTTTGAATGAAAAAATTTGTTGGGGGAAAAAACGGAGAATTTTTGGAAATGTTCGAAGAGAATTTTTATTTTTATTTTAAATCACATTTGGATACTTGATTTTTCTAGGGGTTATGGTAGAAATAATTTTGTATTGCAAAAATAAAGTGTTATTATTTATCCCTAACATGTTGAAAATTTTCTCGGAGCCTAGTTTATGTTATTGTTTTGAAAAAAAAAAAAAACAGTGAAATATTAAAAAGTAATCAGTTATAAAAAGATGAACTGACCGAAACACATGTGTAAGTGATATTGATTAAATTCGTCTTTTATAATCCATTCTTCCTCATATTGTCGGATTCATTTCCAATTTCCATTTTTATATATAATATATATATATATCTTATTATAATGGAGATTGTTGGTTTGTCTGTCTGTAACTGAAACTATATTACTATACAAGTCACAATTCCCTTTGTTATTTATATCATATTCTCCATGATTTTATTTTTTATTTAAACCTCAATTATTAATAAAATTGTTTTACATTACTAATACTGTTGACCATATTTACATACTAATAACATGCAATTGTATTTATATATACAAGACAATAGCGGTTTACAGTGTGAATTGGAAGGCTAATTTGCATATTAATCTTAAACATTTGATTTTAATAAATATATGCTTAGTATTATTGATTTCTAATTGTTTGGTTTTATATTAATGAATATGAGCAAAAATCTCGGGGATAAATCTTAAAAGAAATCCATTAACAAGAAGAAATAACTGTAATATTATTCTTTACTTCCTATTTTAACTAGATAGTTAAATTAGGAAAATTTACCAATGAAAGACGGGAGTAATGGTAAATGATGGAAGAGTTAGTTTCAAAGTTGTTCTATTCTTCAATCATACCCCCTCTGTTCAAAATCTTTTTATCTGCATTCTTATTCAGTTGCATTAGCGTTTCTAATTTAATATGATATTTTATTAGATTAAAACTTAAATACTTGCACCCGGAGGGTGCATATATTTGCTAGTATATATATATATATAATCCAAAAGTCCAGAGAAGAAATCTTCCTTACAACACAAGAGTTTTATTTAAAAAACCTG
>CM042171.1:65547150-65587150 GCA_023376005.1 Doryteuthis pealeii
AAGGAAGTGAATCCAACGGTATGTAGTATATTAGGAAAAATTGAAAAAACACAGGTTTAAATGGGTTAAGTGGTGAGTTTATTTTCACACACACACACACACACACACACACACACACACACACAACCTTAAGGTTCATTTCCGCTGTCGTCCTCAGCAAAAATTTATACACACACACAACCACACACCTAAAAAATGCACAATGTTTCCTTTCGATACATACACATACACCATCCCATACCAACGCCGTAAAATAGAATATTTGACGTCATATTTCAAAACCGTTCTTCTTTCAAACTTCAAAATTTTTTAAACTGAACACCACTCGCTTTTCTCGTTATTCTGTGATAAATAATTTATTATCACCTTCCATATACCAACAAAATGCCCTGAAGATGATCTAATTAATATTTCGAAACACTGCAGCGTCGGCCAATAAACTCACCATTTAACCCATTTAAACCTGTGTTTTTTCATTTTTCCTAATATACTAACTACATATATATATATATATATATATATACACTAGTCATCCACAGACATGTGTTTCAAAGTTTACTTCTCATCAGTGCGGCTCAACTTTTTAAAAGCTACCTCTAGCTGGATGCAAAACCCAACAGAATTTTCGTCCGTCAAGCTCCTTACCCTCTCAGCTATTGGGAACTGTCAACCTGGGGTGAACAATTAATTGATACAAACAAACTTTTTACAGGATGCTATGTTTTAACAATCACCAGAGAACTCCAGTCTGTAAACAACAGGCGGGGTATTTGCTTTTATGCTAAACGGTAAAAGGTCAACTAATATCATCCCTACGCTGCTCTACCATGAAAGTTGGGAGCATATATATATATATATATATATATATGTGAGAATGGAAAATGAATCTGACAATATGAGGAAAAAATGAGTAAAGAAAAGAAATGTAGATGGATAAAAATGAATTTTATCGATAACACTTCCACATGTGTTTTGGTCTGTTTATCAAAATGTATACGGATTTACGTTATTATTATTATTAAAATAATCAGATGGAGTTGAAATGATGATGATGATAATAATAATAGGAAAAATGTATAAAATGTTCCATACACAGAGAAATTTTTTACGACCTTCATCAGAGTGATTTTTTAAATTTTTTTTTATTTAAAAATTTTTTTTTTTTTTAAATAAAAAAATCAAAAAATCACTCTGATGAAGGTCGTAAAAAATCTCTCTGTGTACGGAACATTTTATGCATTTTCCCTATTATTATTATCATCATCATCATTTCAACTCCATCTGATTATTTTAATAATAATAATAACGTAAATCCGTATACATTTTGAGGAAATCAAATGATATAGGGTCTCATTGTTGCCATCATATTAGTGAATAGCGAATTCAATCCTCACTGGATGACCCATATTTGCGACCTTGTGACACATCCTACCCATGGTGAACATGGTTGAGTAAATACCTAAATGACGCCACACCCACCTAAAAATACTGTGAACAATGAATCAACCCAGCTCTCCATGACATAGGACTACCTATGTCGTCAAAAATGACGGAAGTAGGTTGGAAATACAATACTCGGACTATACAATCATGTAGATATGGTGATTTGTAGGTATTGTCACTTAGAAAATGGTGGCATCTTGTATCGTGATGTAAAATGTAAAATGTCTTCATTTAAAAAAAAAAATAAAAAAAAATATGAGCAATTATTCATATAAAAAAATAGCTCAAAACACAAATGCCGCTTAATAATAATAGTATGTATATATATATATATATATATATATATGTATGTAAAATGAAAATGTAAGTGAATAAGAAGGTATGTTGAAAAAATGAATAAAGGAAAGAAAGTATAGAATGGATAATATAGGATATTTTAATCAATTTTACTTACACTTTGTTTCGTTCAGGAGTTTATCCGTGTGTACATTATTCAAACTATTATTATTTTTAAATAACAAAATGAAATGAAATAATAATAATTGAAAAAATGTAGAAATGTTCCGCACACAAAGAAGATTCGACCTTCCTCAGAGTAAATCCTTATTTTTTAAAATGAAATTCGTTGGAAAGCAGAGAATTTTTGAAATGTTCGAAAAAAATAACTTTTTTAAAATCACGTGAAGAGAGTGTTCAAACTCCTGACCGAAACACGTGTAAGTAAAATTGATTAAAATATCCTATTTTATCCATTCTATACTTTCTTTCCTTTATTTCTTTTTTTCAACACATATATATATATATATATATATATATATATATATATATATATGGGAGAAACAAGATGGAAATTAATCCAACAGTACGTGGAGAAAGGTAGACAAATATGGAATGTTGTACAAAAGGGATGTTTATTGTAGGTAGTGATGTCGACGTAACGTTTCAGTCTGTTAGACCTTTTTCAGAACGTTGGATTGAGTTCTTGCTTCAGCGGTGAACATTTTCATACAGTATGAAAATGTTCACCATTGAAGCAAGAACTCAATCCAACGTCCTGAAGAAGGTCTAACAGACTGAAACGTTACAACGTCGACATCACTACCTACAACATCCCATGTTTGTCTACTTTTCTCCACACACACACATACACATATATATATATATATATGGAAATACGATGAGGAAATTAATCCGACAATATGAGAAGAAAATATTTTTAAAATATAACAAACACAGGATGTTTTGATCAGGAAACAATTTTTAGTGTCAATACTTAAGTATTTCGGTATTTTGTACCATCTTCAGGACACTGTTAGGTTTAATATTCCATATGAAATACGGCATATCTTTATTAACTTTTCGTTCTCCGCTTATTCACGTTAAAGCATGCGTCATTATATATTCTTCACCTTCCATTTTTGCACATGCATTGATCATGTCATTTGCTTTTCGTAAACAAACACGCATATAAAAATTAACGGTTAATGGCATCATATTCACACATTCACTATACACTTAACATCTTTCATTTGTCCCTCACATAAACATTACTTAACAGTGTCCTGAAGATGGTACAAAATACCGAAATGCTTAAATATTGACACTAAAAATTGTTTCCTGATCATAACATCCTGTGTTTGTTATATTTTTTAAATATTTTCTTCTCATATATATATATATATATATATATATATATATATATAGACTAGACAAAATGTGACCTGTTGGCTCAGCCATTCAGTTCTGGGTAGATAATTAAGACTAAAGAAATGTGAGTTAGCAAAGTGAATAAAATTTCAAAAAATAAATAAATAAATACGGCCCGGACAAAACTTTAAAATCATTTTGTAAGCTTTCTAAGAAAGGCAATGCAGTTATTGAATTTTTCAGAATATGCTTTTTTGTGTTTTGTCTTTTAAAATTTCCCCAAACCAAAGTTAGTTTAAAAAAAAAAAAACAGTCAAGTTTTTTGTTTTGTTTTGTTTATATATATATATATAGATAGATATGTGGAACAAAGGAACAAAATGCAGACAAGTGTATGCAGGAGATATATTTCGCTAAGCATTAAGCTCAGCTTCATCAGTCGTTTATTTTAAAAATAAATGACTGATGAAGCTGAGCTTAATGCTTAGCGAAATATATCTTCTACATACACTTGTCTGAGTTTTGTTCCTTTGTTCCACATATATTTACTACATTCTGTTGGATTTACTCCAATCCTCCTTCCTCATATATATATATATATATGAGGAGTGAATGATTTGAATAAATCTGACAGAATGTGGTTGAGAATAGAGGAAAGTGTGGATATAACAACACAGACAGTTGAATTCAGTTAATATTTTGCCGCATTGTATGAAGCTTTTTCAAAACTTCATATATATTATCATACTGGTATACACAGGAATAACCTAGTCGAGTTTCACCATAGGATCTTCAGGGTTAAGTCCACCAAATTAATCAAGATATAGATTAATTACAGCTGATTGCACGCGTGTATTTTGTGGCAATTTCAATTAATCAAATTATTTTGTTATATCGCAGTTTTATCATTGTGAAACTTGCATCAACTAACCCTTGTGACCAATTTCACCGGTAAGTCACCTTTTTAATATAAAAGCATATATATATATATATATATATATATATATATATATATAGAATTAAACAAAAGACACAGTACTCGGGACCTGAACTTTGGTAAACTTATCCACGAATTCCATCCAAATATTAAAAAGTTGGCCCAAGAACTCGAAAAGATCAAAAATAAAATTGTTAAACAGGAGATGTGTCTTTTGTTTAATTCTACATGTATAAATGAAAAAATGCTGCCCAAATACACACACACATATATATATATATATTATATATATATTTAAATAAATAACAAAAGACTTAGAGATCTTGCATTATAGACTATTTCAGGGAGCTTAGACAAAAATGTCTAATTCTCCCGACTCATCAGTCGGGAGAATTAGACATTTTTGTCTAAGCTCCCTGAAATAGTGCAAGATCTCTAAGTCTTTTGTTATTTATTTAAATATAAATTTGCTCTGTGACTCTAACAATAAGAGCACACATTGAGCTCTCAAACTGCGACAAGTTGTTTTTAAAAAAAACCTATGTCGTAAGGAAGATTTCTTCTCTGGACTTTTGGATTACATTATATATATATATATATATATTTATATTATTTTATCAAATATTTTGTGTGAGCTTTTTTTTGTGATCTCCAAGAATTAGGTTGGTATCCCTATACGTACTGTCATGATTTTTTTACTTTTTTGTGTTACTTGACTGTTTAACTATGGAAGAATTTTTGTCACGTTGGGGATTCCTCAGTTTGTAATAAAGCAGCTCTTGTATTCTTCAGCCTATGCTTTAATTGATCCCAAAAATATCGGGAACAAAATTTCAGTTTGGAAAACGAACATAACATTTCCGGCAACGGGCATTCCTGAAGATCTTCGATAAGGACGGAAATTATTGGTTTTTTCTCATACACATAATAATACAAACTCTCATTCATCAAAATGTCGAACCAGCGCTCTATTAATGCACGTTTCGATATAAGGAGCAACGTAATCATTGACTCGTCGAATGCAAGCTTGAAAACTTCATCGAACGGTCCACTCGGAGCGTCCCGTTCAACATGGTAACACCTGTAGCCACCATTTTCGATATTTTCAAAATATTCAACAATTTTATCCGCATGTTCAACGTCGGAGTCATGGAAGCATAAAAAAAGGTCGTATTTTTGGAGGATTCTGCTCATGCCTTTGACGCCGTTATCAGTCTTGGAGAATCAGGAAGAAGAATATGGCATTAATTCCTGGGACGGAAAATCTGAAAGAAAAAAAAAACAGAGAGATAATTGCTTATATCTTATTATAATGGAGATTGTGTGTTTTTCTGTCTGTAACCGAAACTATATTACTACTTAAGTCACAATTCCCTTAGTTATTGACATCACATTCTCAATGATTTTATTTTCATTTAAAACTCAATTATTAATAAAATGGTTTTACATTATTAATACTGTTAATTATATCTATATACTGACAACATGCAATTATATTTATATATACAACAAAATAGCGGTTTACAGTGTGAACGGGAAGGCTAATTTGCATATTGATATTAAAAATGTGATTTTAATAAATATGTGCTTAGTATTATTGATTTCTAATTGTTTGATTTTATCTTAATGAATATAAGCCAAAATCTCTTCAATGAATCTTAAATGAAATCCATTAACAAGAAAAAATAACTATCATTTTATTCTTTACTTCCTCTTTTAACTAAATACTTTAATTAGAAAAAATAACAAGGAAAGACGAGAATGATGGAAGAGTAAGTTTCAGTTGTTCTATTTTTCAATTATACCCTCCTCTGTTTCAAATCTTTTTATCTGCATTCTTATTTAGTTTCATTAGCCTTTCTTATTTAATACAATATTTTATTACATTAAAACTTTAATACTTGCACCCAGAGGGTGCATATATTTGCTAGTCTATTAATAATGGAGATTCGCTTCCGGTTTTTGTCTGTAACAAAAATTACGTCACTGCTTACATCACATTACCCAAAATCGTCATTGTCATAACATAGAATAAATACACTCAAAATTTGAACATGCAACATTAGACAGTCCTCATTGTTTTTTAAAACCAGTTTTAATAAATACATGACTGGTATTATATATCTATATATAGTTTGTTTTATTTTAATACATATTGAAAGTTTACATTTCAAATTGTTTTATTTTTTAATCCTTTAATGAATTTGATAATTTTATTTACTTAGGGTACAAACTCGCTGACATTGAATTTTTTACTCCCACCCCTCAGGCAATATGTTTCAAAAATCTATTTTTACATCGCCTGGAGGGTGTTTTTTTATTTTGTACTAGTAATAATAATAATGATAATAATAATAATGAAATTTATTGTGTACAGTGCTTATTATTATTAACATAAATTTTAACTGGTGATAAATTATATTGATTAATATTTTTATATATTCATTGCGATTTTAAGATAACCACAAAATTAAATCTGTCTGCAGGTCGTATTTGAGTGCATACCTATGCCAGTAAATTTTGTACTTATTGTCTGTCTACAGGTTGTGTCTTTATAAATTAAACAAAAAAAAAATGATTGAAAATTATATTTTGGTTGTCTGCCTTGGGAATGGATTCGTTGAAACTTTGGCGTCTGGCAACTGACCTGGTAAACGCTCATAAGGTCATTAATCATCTTAACAACAGCAACCTTGAGCACCTTTTTGATCTCCATCTTTCCAACACACGTGGGCATGCCTACAAAGTCAGAAAACAGCACTGCTCACGTGACTTTCGGAAACATTTTTTCACGCTCAGAATTGCGGAGACATGGAATAAACTGCCCGCGTCTGTTGTAGGCTGCCGTAGCGCTGAGTCTTTCAAAGCCTCCATGCTTCCTGTGGTCCGCCGACACTATACCTGATGCCACTCTCCACATACATATGCACACACACGCACACATACATGCATATTACTACTGTAAAATGTTCCTTACACTAATACATTATTCTGTGTACTTGACATGAGACTTTGATGAGTTGTAGTGCACCTGAGCACTGTACACAATAAATTTCATTATATTATATTATATATCATTATATTATAGTATAGTATATTTTAAAAGCTGCCAGAAAATACGGTGTGGAGACATTAATACTTAATTTAATAATCAGATCATAATTATGAAATTTATTGTGTAAAGTGCTCAGGTGCACCACAACTCATCAAAGTCTCATGTCTAGTAAGAATAATGTATTAGTGTCAAGAACATGAATGGCGTACAGTAATAATAAACATGTATGTGTGCGTATGCATGCATATGTGTGTGGATGAGTTTTAATGGCATATCAACCTTTATGGGATATATATTTCAACAGGTATCTAAAAACTTATAAGTAAAATTATATTTTTAAAAAAATATTATTGAAATTATATTTTTAAAATCTATTTAGCAAAATTATATTTTTAAAAATCTATTTAGCAAAATTATATTTTTAAAAAATCTATTTAGCAAAATTATATTTTAAAAAATCTATTTAGCAAAATTATATTTAAAAAATCTATTTAGCAAAATTATATTTAAAAAAAATCTATTTAGCAAAATTATATTTTTAAAATATTTAGCAAAATTATATTTTAAAAATCTATTTAGTAAAATTATATTTTTAAAAATCTATTTAGTAAAATTATATTTTTAAAAATCTATTTAGTAAAATTATATTTTAAAAATCTATTTAGTAAAATTATATTTTTTAAAATCTATTAGTAAAATTATATTTTTAAAAATCTATTTAGTAAAATTATATTTTTTAAAATCTATTAGCAAAATTATATTTTTAAAAATCTATTAGCAAAATTATATTTTTAAAATCTATTTAGCAAAATTATATTTTTAAAAATCTATTAGCAAAATTATATTTTTAAAATCTATTAGCAAAATTATATTTTTTAAAATCTATTAGCAAAATTATATTTTTAAAATTTATTAGTGAAATTAAATTTTTCTTAAATCAGGAAAAATATCTTCAATATGAAAAACATAGAAATAAGTATAAGTTTGGTTGATTGGATTTTACGGCATGTTAACCCTTGTTGGGTTATTTTATGCCAAAGATGTTTTGTTTTATCTATTATTCTTGTATTCAACAATTATTCAGCTAAATTTTTTATCTATTTAACCTATAGATGTAACCCTATCAGATACTACCACTCAGAGTCAGAGTGGACCTGGGAGTAATGGTGATGAAGGGGTACCTTTCACGTTTCAGCAGTTCTTTATTTCATTAAAATAAAAATTAAGATACAGTGGTATAGAATAACCGTATATTTCCGAGAAGACCAATTGTTGGGGGGTCAGACTGACCTGGGAGAAGAAAACAAAATTAATCAGAAAGACTAAAATGTCAATTGTTATCAGAACTAAAACTGCCCGACTCACAATTCAGGTTTTTCTTCTTTTTTTTAATTTCTTTTTCTTTCTTATGTAAAGATGGAGAAATAGAAGTTATGACGAGGAGTCAAGATTTTATCCGCCCTGTCGGTGGGGCGTTAGAATCAGCGCCTTCTAAGATATACATGATATCTTAGAGGGCCTTGTTAGAATGCACTGACTGCACCTCTGCAGAGGGGTAAAACTCCCCCAATGGGTCCACCTGTTGGCTGTGGGTGGCGACCCGTGATGCTTAAGGACGGAGTCTTGGTGGATAAGCAGTCCATGACATGCAACACTCCGCTTAGACCCTTACTTACACTAGACGGGCAGTCAGAGAGGCCCCCTCCGATCAATTGGCTGGTCACGTCAAGCCCTAGCACCTATATGATTGCCTCAACCCTATTGCCTTTAAGGCAAGCCCCAACCCCTTTTTATCAAATGGATGCTAGAAGGCGGTGGCTGTGGGTCTACATGTCCTGGGAATGACGTTAAACTCTATCTGATGGTGAGGTTCCAGTTTTGGAGGTTTGGGGAATGTGGAGCACCCCTTCATCACCATTGCTCCCTGGTCCACTCTGACCCGGAGTGGTAGTACCTGTTAGGGTCCCATCTATGGATTAAATAGAAAAATCTATTTATAAAAAAAATTGAGTATCTATTAAGAATGACTTTATTTCAAAACTTTATCGGCATTAAACAAAAAAATATTTTTAAAAATCTATTAAGCAAAATTATATTTTTAAAAAACTATTATCAAAATTATATTTTTAAAAATCTATTAGCAAAATTATATTTTTTCTAAAATATCATCAAAATTATATTTTTAAAAAACTATTATCAAAATTATATTTAAAAAAAAACTATTATCAAAATTATATTTTTTCTAAAATATCATCAAAATTATATTTTTAAAAACTATTATCAAAATTATATTAAAAAAAAACTATTATCAAAATTATATTTTTTCTAAAATATCATCAAAATTATATTTTTAAAAAACTATTATCAAAATTATATTTAAAAAAAAACTATTATCAAAATTATATTTTAAAAAATCTATTAGCAAAATTATATTTTTTTAAAATCCTGATGTTGATATGCCGTAAAACAAAACAAACCAAGATTTTATTTTTTATTCACAATGAATTACGTCACCACCAATTATAGAAGTCTGATCCCTTTAATGATTTTTATCGAATATAAACAAGGATTATTACTTTTAAGATTAGGTATACCCCCAAAAAATCATCTGCTACGTTTTTAAAAACAAATTAAAATTAATTAAATCTATTATTTAAGGTCAAACTTTCATATAAATCGATAAGTAGTAACATAATGACTATCATTAAAAAAAGAAAAATATCATTACATATGCAGTTTATTTTTAATACATTTAAAACTATTTGTTTTGGTCAATTTTGACGCGATCCGCCATTCTGTCTCTTTTTCAATGGTTTTAAGCGCCTATTTACAATTTTAATGTAACATTCGCGATTGCAAAAAAAATTTACCAAAAATCAGGTAATTATCCGATTTTAATGAAAATTTCAGTATTGATTTATCAATTAATGAATTTTATAATGCATCAGTTATTTTATTTCAAAACTTTAATTTAGTATTTTTGCTATGAAAAATTAATATATAAAATTCATTTAAAATATGAAAAGCCTGATGTTAAGTTTAAAATGTTATATTTTTAGATTCTAAAAATAAATATCTAGTTAATGCAAACCTTATTTTATTACATCAAAGTATACTTTTTGAAGAAAAACTCGATTGATAATGTACCCCCCTTTTTAAGCAGAAAAAATATCGATGTATAATTTTTTCTTTTATAAAATAATAGCCAATTAAATAATTATCGAAATGAGTAAAAAAGAAATCTCCAAAAAATTAATTATTTATTATTTTTTTACATTTTATTTTTCGATTTTCGGTACTTATTTTCTCATAGAAAAGCCACCGCAAATTTTTTTTTTTATTTCTATTCATAACTTCGGTCTTTTATCTCATTATTTATACTGTAATTAGAAAAATATAAGACCAACTCGAAAAAATGTTATGCTCCCAACATAAGGGGGGGGGGTGTAAAAATTAAGTGACCTGGAAAAAATGAGAAAGTTTTGAAATAAAATAAGTAATGCATTATAAAGATCATTCATTGATACATAAACACTGAACATTTCATTAAAATCCGATAATTCCCTGATTTTTTGTAAATTATTTTCCCTAGGGGTGGGGCTAAAGTCATTTTGTCAAAAATGCAATTTAGTCTCATTTTGGGTATAGCTAAGATATATCTTAAAATTAAAAATTATTTTTTTGAAAAAAAAGTTTAAAAAAATAAAAAAAATGTCGGAGATGCAGAGAGTGGGGTGGTTACAAAAGAGGTTTCAAGTTTACAATAGATTTATGTTGTAAATCGATCTTTATGTACAATAAAAATCAGACACAAAGTCAGGGTCCAATCGGGTATTATGAGTCTGTTGTAAACTGCCCCAACCCTAACAAACACACACACACATTTTCATAGGCATCTCAGTCCTACTTTTGAAGTTAAAAAAATTAACATATGAAAAAAAAAAAAAAAAAAATTCTTAAAGGAATTAAAGTAAATTTGAAAGATTACTCTTTAAAAAAATTTTTTTTTTTTTTAGATAAAATTGCAGTAATACGTCGTCAAACGTAAAAATCGAAATTTTAACAAAAAATGAATGAATAAATAAATAAATAAAATAGACAAATAATAATAATAATAATAATAATAATAATAATAAAGAAAGAACTTGTCAACTGGTGGATTTTGCAGTGCCAGCAGATCACAGGGTGAAGCGAAAGGAAAATGAAAAAATGGACAAATATCTGGACCTTGCCAGAGAACTAAAAAAGTTATGGAATATGAAAGTGAAGGTGATACCAATTGTAGTTGGTGCACTTGGAACAGTCCCAAAAGGATTAGAAAAGGGTTTGGAAAGTTTGGATATCAGAGGAAGGATTGAAACCATTCAGAACACTGCACTGCTGCAATCTGCCAGAATACTCAGAAGAGTCCTGGAGACCTGAGGAGACTTGCTGTCACTCAGACTCCAGTGAAAGACCATCAGCTAATGCTGATGTGAAAACTCAAAAGGAGTAAATAATAATAATAATAATAATCTTATTATAATGGAGATTGTGGGTTTGTCTGTCTGTAACCGAAACTATATTACTATACAAGTCACAATTCACTTTGTTATTTACACTCATTCTCCGTGATTTTATTTTTTATTTAAACCTCAATTATTAGTAAAATTGTTTTACATCATTAAGACTGTTAACAATATCTACATGCTAATAACATGCAATTATATTTATATATTCAACGAAATAGCGGTTTACAGTGTGAATGGGAAGGCTAATTTGCATATTGATCTTAAAAAGTTTGATTTTAATAAATATATGCTTAGTATTATTGATTTCTAATTGTTTGGTTTTATCTTAATAAATATGAGCAAAAATCTCGGGGATAAATCTTAACAGAAATCTATTAACATAAAGAAATAACTGTAATTTTATTATTTTCTTCCTATTTTAACTAAATAGTTAAATTAGGGAAATTTACCACTGAAAGACGGGAGTAAGGGAAAATGGTGGAACAGTTAGTTTCAAAGTTGTTCTATTTTCGATTATACCCCCCTGTTCCAAATATTTTTATCTGAATTCTTATTCAGTTTCATTAGCCTTCCTAATTTAACATGATATTTTATTATATTAAAACTTAAATACTTGCACCCGGAGGGTGCATATATTTGCTAGTAATAATAATAATACTAGTAGTTTGTTTTTTCACAATAACAAAAACACGTCTTTTTAGTCCATGTTTTTAAGTCAGAAATATTTTTTTTATAAAACTATTTTCCTGATTTTAGAATATTTAATCAATTTAATAATTAATAGTAAAAAGTTCATCTTACCGAAAAACAAAAATTGGTCTAAAGCTTGGAAGAAAAATTAGAGTTGCTCCCGAAAATAAGTAAATCTGAAAACTTTTTTTAAATGTAATAAGGTTAAATTCTCAGTCAGTGCGTAGTTTTGAAATAACCTTTAAAAAGTCGATTAGTGTTACTGTTCACTGAACAGTAACACTAATTGTTCAGTTATTATGTGTTGTTGTTTTTTTTTAAATTACTAAAAAGATACTTTTTTAAAAATTATTTTTAACTTTTTATTTTTAACTTATAAAAACTTCAAATTATTATTTATAATTCTTCATTTTTAAAAATTTTATTGGTTAAAAAAAGAAAGAAAAATGACAAATGAAAAATACAAAACAAAAAATTAACAAAAACAAACGAAACACAAAATATCAACATACTGACGTAGTAGCGATGATGATAATAGTAACATGTTTATGACATATCTTATATACAACTTTACAAAGAAACGTATAATTTGATCTTTGAATTAATTGTTTTTCTTAGAAACAACTCTTTATGTTGACTATTTCTTTTTTTGCTAGATTAAAACAAAAAGTTCAACAATATTTACGTTTCTTTCTTCAATAGGGCCTAAAACTGATCACGTGATCTGTTTTGGCGGTACCTAAAAGTTAATTTCTTTAGAAACTTTTAGTGAACATATACCAAACACTATACAGGAATTTTATGTACTATAATATGTTTTTTTTATCTTTATTTTTTCATAAATATTATCTTACTCAAGATGCAGAAAACTTAATTAAAAAATATTTTTCCTTAAATTTTACATAGTTGTAATTAATATATTAATTAATATTATAATACAATATCAATTAATCAATATTTCAATATCAAATATTATAATTATAACATTATTAGAATTACTTGAAACGACACACCAAAAATTAATATCAGTTATTATTTATTTAATAATAGCATCATGCGTCAATAGTGAGTACTACAGACAAGGACAATTTCTAAAAAAAAGTAACGAGTAATATTTATCATTAAAATCTTTTTTTTTCTTCTTTTTTTTTCACACAAAAAATACGGCTTGTTATTATTGTTTAAACATCAACTTTTGTACACAAGAACAAAATCAAAACAATCTTTTTTTACTTACCATAATTTAAAGTTATCAAAACCACTGGCTTACATTAATAGCAATTTCGACTGTCTTCACATCAACAGACTTTCTTCGAATAAAAACAAACTTAATATTAACAACAAGAGTTATGTCCCCTTCCTTAAAAATCTTCTTCATCTAGAAATAATAGTATTATTTTACGGTATTATTATAATAATAATACCGTACGTACAAGCAGGACCTATGGATATACCACAGTATGATAATTTAATTATTACAACATTTGATATGTTGACTTAGAGCTATTGCTAAATAGTTCAATATGTAAAACGTATGATAATCTTGATGTAATTCACTCTTCTTTTTATCCTTATTTTCGGTTCGCTTGAAGCGTCGTTATAATTTCCGCGCGACCAACCCCCTCTCTCTATCTTTCGCCTACTCTCTTTCTTGCTTTATTTCTGTCTGTCTTTCTTATTATATTTTTCTGTGTAGCATGTACTTTTTCTTCCTTTTCTTTCTTTACAATAAGAACGGAATGGTACATTATTTAGCTGACGTGAAGAAGACACTCATAAGAAATAAGAATTCGGCGGATAAGCAACACCAGATATTCAGGATTTACATTTTTTTTTGCATTTCATCTTGGGCGATTTGGACGTTCTCATTTTTAACCAGAGGGTGTTGCAAGATGATAACGATCGGAAGATTAAGGAAGAAGAGTATGATTAATGTATATAGATATCTTTTTCAGCTAGTAAGGTCTGAGAGCTGTTAGCTGTTCTTTATATTTAAAACATTTATCTAATTTCCACTGAATATCTTTCCACAATTCACCCAACCTTGTTTGAAAAGAGTTCAGAGATGGGGTAGACTATGGTTTCAGGGGCGTAAATCTTTACCATAGTCTACTGGACAGATTTTAGTGGAATATTAAATGAAATTATCATCTTGATATGGATATTGAGACCGTTCAAATCATCCAAGATGAAATGCAAAAAAAAAAATAATAATACTGATTATCTGGTGTCGCTTATCCGCCGAATTCTAATTTCTTATGAGTATCATCACCTCAGCTAAATAAATAATGGAGCTATATTTCATAAAGAAAGGGAAGAAAAAGGGCACGCTACACAGATAAATATAATAAGAAAAAAAAAAAAGAAAGAGCGTATGTATGGGGGAAACAGAGAGAGGGGGTGAGCGCGTGGATGCGATAACGCTAGTTTGTTTCAATCGAACATAATGAAAAGATGAAAAGAAAGAAAGAAAGAAAGAAAGAAGAAAAAAGAGTGAGAGGGTGAGTTAAATTAAGATTATTATACACCTTTACATATTGAAGTATTTGGCAATAGTTCTTAAGTAAACATATCAAACGTTGGTTTTGTTAGTTATTATTATTACAAGGGCGGGTGGGGGGAGTAAAAAATTATCCACACTCTTCCTTTTTCAATGAATTTATACAAAAGTAGGAGATAAATAAGTACGTCATTTTTATATATAGTCTCCTTCTTTTTACACATTGAACTATTTTTAATAGCTCTTAAGTAACATATCAAACGCCGTAATAATTAGAATATCATACTGTGGTACGGGAGTATTTTTTCAATAGCTTTTAAGTAAACATATCAAACGTTGTAATAATTGAATTATTATACTGCGGTATATCTACAGGTCCTGCTAGTCAAGATTATTATACTTTTTACATATTGGAGTATTTTTTCAATAGCTTTTAAGTAAACATATCAAACGTTGTAATAATTGAATTATTATACTGTGGTATATCTACAGGTCCTGCTAGTCAAGATTATTATACTTTTTACATATTGGAGTATTTTTTCAATAGCTTTTAAGTAAACATATCAAACGTTGTAATAATTGAATTATTATACTGCGGTATATCTACAGGTCCTAGTAATAACAATAGCTTTTACATAAAAAACGATAAACAATAGGGTTGTTAATTGGGCCAAGTAGTTTTGTGTTTTGGTAAATGAATAATTTTGGTGCGTGTTCCTCGGGTTTGCTTTTAACCCCATCTCATTTTTGGTGGGCGCACTGAAAAGAAGACATTCAAAGAACGAGAAATGAAAGAGAGAAAGGCAGAAAGTGACTTTATGACTTAGGCGTTATTGAGCGGGGCATAGTCGCCTGTATCAAGGGGATATCCCCCCCTGGCTAGTAGAAGCGACTACTCCCGGTTACGGCCTAAATTCAAATGTCCGAAAACTTCTTTTGGGCGTAGGGAATCAGCCCTTTTTGTCGGACATGCGCAGAGAGTTCTTCCGGTGAAGGCCCCATGGAAGTTTGTTGTTTTTTTTTTTTAAATTTAATTTAAATTTAATTTTAATTTTATTTTAATCCCCATATATCTACAGGTCCTGCTAGTTAAGTTTAATTTGTCTATGTTGTTGCTTTTTTAATCGGCGCGTGGGTGTCTTTCATGATTCATTTGACACAATGAAAGGAGGAAGGATATTCGAATACGGATGTGGTTTCGAGTGTTGCATGATGTAAGTCATAGATGGAAGTTTTCAAAATTATTTCTGATGTAATGAATATGTAAATAACATGGTACCCCCTCACTATAATCTGATTGGACAGTGTCATCTATAAATATTCGACACTGTGATGGTACAGGCACCTAAGCCTCCAACCCGCTCCGGCGGGGTCCAGTGTGCTTCGGCCACTGGACCGGTGAGATGGTAAATTATTAGCGTCGATCCCAGAGGGCCATCCCTCCAGGCAATACCTGCCCCCTTGACTTAAAGGGGCGGGCTGGGTTTATTGCCCAGCGCCTGAGGCGCCCCTCTTGAGGGGGAATGCCGACGGGATCGACGCAATTTTTCTACCTACCACCCCATGAGTCTCGGCTTGTGGGTGGTGCCCACATAAAACGGCCTTGTGCCATATCGTGTGAAAGTGGGACACATGTAAAGACCCCTACGCCTCCAACCCGTCTTTCGGGACGGGGGTCCAGTGCGCTTCGGCCACTGGACCGGTGAGATGGTAAATTAATAGCGTCGATCCCAGAGGGCCATCCCTCCAGGCAATACCTGCCCCCTTGACTTAAAGGGGCAGGGTGGGTTTATTGCCCAGCGCCTGAGGCGCCCCCTTGAGGGGGATGCCGACGGGATCGACGCAATTTTTCTACCCGCCACCATGAGTCTCGGCTTGTGGGTGGTCCCACATAAATAGGGCCTTCGTGCCTGACTCGGTACGAGTGGGTACTGGGAAAATAAACCTAAGCCTACCCGCCCAGGCGGGGTCCAGTGAGCTTCGGCCACTGGACCGGTGAGATGGTAAATTAATAGCGTCGATCCCAGAGGGCCATCCATCCAGGCAATACCTGCCCCCTTGACTTAAAGGGGCAGGGCTGGGTTTATTGCCCAGCGCCTGAGGCGCCCCCTTGAGGGGGAATGCCGACAGGATCGACGCAATTTTTCCACCTGCCACCCATGAGTCTCGGCTTGTGGGGGGCCCACGTAAAAAGGCCTTGTGCCATATCGTGTACAAGTGGGGTACATGTAAATATCCCTAAGCCTACAAACCTAAACCTAAGCCTACAAGCATAACTTACTCGCCAGCTCGGAAGACGGATTGGTATTCGACGCACCAACTATTACTGCGATAATAATTCAAATACCAACTTCATAATATATGCCTTAACCCGGATATATCAATTTCAAATAACAAAACAGAGGAAAGTGATATCCCTCNCTACAACCCGCAAATATAAGACTAATAAATAAGATAAAATAAATAAAAAGAAATAAATATTCAATCCTTTATCGCGCTAGTGGTAATCATTAAAAGATTACGGCGTACTTTTAGTTTAGTAATATATCAACACTGAAAATTTCATTAATTCTGTTAATTCCCTGAATTTTTGTATTGTTTTTCTTTCAGCTGGGTTACATACGATGGTGGAAATTAGGTTTGTTAAGTTCGATTTAACTAACAAATCTTTTGAAATGAATTTTTAAGTTCCCTAATATACATGAAACTTTAATAACAGTAAATTAATACCATAATATTATTTGCCCTGTCGGCTGGGGCGTTAGAATGCACCAACTGCACTTCTGCAGAGGAGTAAGACTCCCCCAATGGGGCCATCAGTTGGCTGTGGGTGGCAACCCGTGATGCTTAAGGACGGAGTCTTGGTGGATGAGCAGTTCATGACTTGCAATACTCCACTTTGGCCCTATCTTGGGCTAGACGGGCGGTCGGAGAGACCCCCTCTGATCAATCGGCTGGTCACCTCAAGCCCTAGCACCTATATGATTGCCCCAAGCCTATTGCCCTTATGGCAAGCCCCAACCCCTTTTTATCATATGGGTGCTAGAAGGCGTTGACTGAGGGTCTACATGTCCTGGGAATGACGTTAAACTCTATCTGATGGTGAGGTTCCAGTTTTGGAGGTTTAGGGAATGTGGAGCACCCCTTCATCACCATTGCTCCCTGGTCCACTCTGACCCGGAGTGGTAGTACCTGTTAGGGTCCCATCTATGGGTTAAATAGAAAAACATGAGTTGATAAACAAAATTGTATTATGAATTATGAATTTATTTCACAACTTTGTCAGCATTAAATGACCCACTGAGGTTGATATGCCATAAAACAAAAAAAACAAACCAAACCATAATATTATATTTAAGATTTAAACTGCTCTGCCATTTTAGCATTGGGCAATTTTGTATGCAATCACTTTTCATATTTGCTATCCTTCATTTTATATATATATATATATATATATATATATATATATATAATATATATACTAGCTAAAGTACCCGGTCCATGACCGGACTAAAAAAAAGAAAGAGAGAGAAAAAAGTGGTGACTTAATTTGGCGGACCTGAACTTTTGGACCTGAACTTTTGGAACCCCACGCCCTCTAAAATTTTCGTTTTTAATTATTTTTTTTTTCAACGGATTATTATCGATTGCAAACCAATATATCAGATTGTAAAAAACATTCTAAAAAGTTATTTATTTTTCGAGTTTTCAGGGGTGCTCATTTCCCCGTATAAGTTTATAGTAAATCGAACCCCCATATCGAAACCGCTCTATCTTAACAGTTGGGCTGAATTTGCACTAAGGTGTCAAAATTAAGGTGACACAGAAAAAACAGAACCCACAAATTTTGTAATAAAACTGTTAAATTCAAGTAGGGGGGTTAGGATTTGGGGTTAGGGTTAGGGTTAGGGGTTGGTGTTGGGTTGGTGTTTAAGGTAAGTTTAATGGGAAAATAAATAAATAATTTGGGTTCTGTTTTTCTGGGCCACCCTAACTTTGACACATTTGCGCCAGTTTCCTTTCGAGCAGTTCCGATATGGGGTTCGATTTACTATAAACTTATACGGGGAAATGAGCACCCCTGAAAACTCAAAAAATAAAGAACTTTCAAGAATTTTTTAAAAATCTGATTGATTGGTGTGTAATCGATAATAATCCATTGAAGGAAAAATAAATAAATAAATAAAATTTTCTTTTTAGCGGTTCCGATATGGGGGTTCAATTTACGATAAACTTATACGGGAAAACTGAGCACCCCTGAAAACTCGAAAAATAAATAACTTTTTTGAATTTTTTTTTACAGTCTGATAGATTGGTGTGCAATCGATAATAATCCATTGAAAGAAGAAAAAAAAAAAAAACAAAAATTTTAGAGGGTGTTCCAAAAGTTCAGGTCCGCCCTTAATTTAAAAAAAAATCTGCTTATTTATTTATCATTAGAATTATGATAAATTAAAGAACACATTTTCTCATTCAAGTTACGTACATTAGAATCATTTTTATTTTATGTTTAAGGTAAGAACATATCATACACTGTTTTGTTTATATACGAAATGTTAACTACATCGTATTTTTATTATAATTTTTGTTTTGTTTTTATTACAATACGAATACAATAGGTACCACCAATTTGACCCTGTGCAATTTACCCCCCCTACATTTAACACAATGAAACTTGCAGAAAAATTAATATTTTTTTGAAAATTTTTTTCCATTCGAATGAAAAAACATTAAATAAACTCCTGATGATTTTTAAAATTTTTTATCAGCATACGAAAATAATGAAAATTATGATTGAAAAACAATGTTTTCATTTTTGCACTGTTAAATCAACTGAAATTTAACGTAGCTAAAAACAAGTTACGATAAGAGGATTTTTTAAAAATTCTATGAAAAATCAATTAATGGTCCGATTTTCACGAAAATTTCCATAAATGTTTACCATTGGATGTAAATACATCTGAAATAGTTTTTTTCTAAAATATATTAGGGGAAATATTTTTTTTACGATGTCTATCACCCCCCTATTTTATTTTATGAGATAAAAAAAAATGATGTGGAAAAAAAATTTGGTACTTTTTTTCTATAAAGATAAGAGTCTGAATAACTATATCAATGAAATTGTATAACGTACCGAATTATATTTTTTTTAGGAAAAAATGAAATCAGAAATAAAAAGTGCAAAAAAAATGTCATAATATTAATATTTGAAAACTTTTTTTTATGTAATTGGTATGTACTATATTCTATTAAATTGTCAAAAAAAAAAAATTTTTTTAAGAAATTAATTTTTACGAGATTTTCAATCTTTTGTGTGATTAAATATTTTTATTTTCTGCGTGAAATAAATTAAATTTTTTTTTTTTCCTGTGGAAAAAATCAAAATTTTCACGGATATTTAAAAACATGAATTTTAGAATTCAGGTGAACTAAAAGTTGGTCCGATCCGTGCTCGATTAATATTTTTAAAAGAATTTGTAATTTTTATTGTTGAATAGTAATGTGTGATTCTTAGAATGTACGGAAGAGCAAAACTGACATATGACGAGACGCTTCTCGGTAACTAAAGTTTGTTTTTCTGAGCGTAAAAAAATATTTTATTTAACTTTTACGACCAATTAGAATAAAAATAATATATTGAATGATTGTTTTATCAGTTTTTCTCTTAGAAAAAATATTCAAATTTTCATTTTATTTTCGATTTTAAGAATTAATACTAAAACCGAAGACATTTTTTAACGTCAATTTCACTGCGAAATTTTAAGATTAAAGTTTTTCAAGTTTTTATTCATAGTAAATTGTAATATTAAAGTTTTTAAAGATTTTATTCATTTTAAATTGTAATATTAAAGTTTTTAAAGATTTTATTCATTTTAATAGAAAAAATTTGGCTAAAAAAGTTTGTCCGTTACACCCATCCGTACTTAGATGCATAACTGTAAGAGGGTAATAATATGTATTTCTTTCTCTCTAAATCGCGGCCTGAAAATTACCCTTTCGCACGTAATATGGATAGGTTTGTTTATTTTTTAAGATAACGATGTAATTTTTCCCAATCGGATAATTTGATCTTTGAATTAACTATTTTTCTTTGTAACAACTCTGTACGATCTTTTTTTAACGAGATTTTTGATAAACAAAGTTCGGAAATATCTATTTCCGTTTTATTCAAGATGACCTAAACGGTCTGGTGGTACCTATAATAAATAATAAGCGCTTATTATTGTTTTTTTACTTCGCTCTTTCTTACCAAATAAATATTTGGAAGATAGATTATTTCATTTCATTTCTAACTAAATTAATATTTTAAAGACAGGAATAAAAAGATTGCGATATGAATAAGATTTGATTTTTCCTTAAAACATACTTTTGCTGTCCGAAGCAAAATAATTTTTTTCTAACTCGCTATAAAAAATAATTCAATTGATAAAGACTCGTACAAATTATAAATTGAGCAAGATTATTTTCTCTTCTTTTCACGAAAAGTTTCACTGAAACTCCAGTTTGAAAATAATAATAGTATTTGGGGACAATTTTAAATTCAGTTTTTAATTGCTTGATAAGTTAGAAATAGATTGTAATTTATTTCTTTGAATTTTTTCTACATGACAATTCAAATCTAGTTCTTAACGATAAAGAGAATGCAATATATATTTTTGCTTACATTTTAAAACGTCTTCATTAGTTCTCTAAACTATTAAGACTTTTTTTTAAAACCATTAGTATTAATTACAAAACAACTCGTTTTATCATTTTTTTAAATTTACATTTATACAGCCCTATACTGGTGACTGATTTTTATTGACATTTAAAATCTTATTTTAAAAAAATGTAACCGTAAACTTGTGTTTTGAAACAATTTTCATTTTTCTACAATTTTTTGTGCATGACAACAACTTAAATTAAGTGAGTGTACATTGTACAATAAAAGTTAGTTTCAAAAACATACGATAAATATAAATAAATATTTAGAAAGATTATAAAAAAAACGAATTTATTTTACGTTAAAATTTAGTTTGTCGCTAACATTTTCATTGTTTCTTTCTTTCTTTCTTTCTTTCTTTCTGCTGCTAAAACAGCCAGGCGAGTCGCTAACATTTTCGTTGTTTCTTTCTTTCTTTCTTTCTGCTGATAAACAGTCAGGCGAGCACCTGCTGATAGACCAAGCATTAGCAGCAGCAGCAGCAGCAGCTATGCTATGGCTTTCGAAAAATCGTTTGGTTTTTGTTTGATTAATTAATTATATCCCTTAATCAGTAAAAATCAATAACCAAATTTGGAGTGTTTCTTAGTTAGAACGATATCAATGTGTATGCAAAATTTTAAATCAGAGTGACCTCCCGTTTTGGAGTTATACGTCGACACGTACATACCAAAATCTCTGTTTTATATATTAGATATATATAATCAATGGTAATATTATGGATTTAAATAATAATAATGTAATTTATTGTGTACAGTGCTCAGGTGCACCACAACTCATCAAAGTCTCATGTCAAGTACACAGTATAATGTTGTGTCAGAAACATGAACAGTTCACAGTAGTAATATGCATGTATGTGTGTGCATGTGGAGAGTGGCATCAGGTATAGTGTTGGCGGACTACAGGAAGCATGGAGGCTTTGAGAGATTCAGTGCTCCGGCAGCCTACAACAGATGCAGGCAGTTTATTCCATGTCTCTGCAATTCTGAGCGTGAAAAAATGTTTCCGAAAGTCACGTGAACAGTGCTGTTTTCTGACTTTGTAGGCATGCCCGCGTGTATTGGAGAGATGGAGATCAAAAAGGTGCTCAAGGTTGCTGTTGTTAAGATGATTAATGACCTTATGAGCATTTACCAGGTCAGTTGCCAGACGCCGAAGTTTCAATGAATCCATTCCCAGGGCTGCGAGACGTTCAGAGTATGGCAGATTCCTGATGGAGGGTATTCGTTTGGTTGCACGTCTCTGTACAGTTTCTAGGAGGTTACTCATAACTTGAAGTTTCATGTATATATATATATATACATATATATATATATAAGTGTATTTTGGCAGCATTTTCTCATTTAAACATGTTTGTTTGAACTCAAAACATACCATCAGTTTCCAACCTGAAGATGGTAGATCGACATGCCGAATGCTCTCGTAGAGACACCTTTGGTGGATTGCTACAACAGTTCCACCCTGACACCAAAAAGATGGCCAGACACCTTGAATGGATTGAACAGAAACTTGTAGCACAGGAATTGTCCCTCGAGTTCAACCAAACATATATATATATATATATATATATATATATATATATATATCCTGGTGGAGCACTGTAGGGGAGACATTAGTTGAAATTTCACTATTTAGCGTAAGGCATTTACTCACCTGTTGTTTACAGACTTGAGTGATTTTAAAACTAATTAAAATTAATTGTTCGCCTCTGACTGACAGTCACTGATGGTCGTAAGGGTATGGAGCTTGGCAGATGAAAATTCTGTTGGATTTCGCTCCCAGCTAGAGGTAACTGTTAAAAATGTTGAGCTGCACTGATGAGACGTAAACGTCGAAACACGTGTCTGTAGATTATATATATATCCTACACACACATATATATATATATATGTGTGTGTGTGTGTAGGATCTATAGGATGTTTTTGTTTTGTGACAAAGTGTTGTTATGGGTCCAACAGGAAAAAATTAAATATTTTATAAAAAACAAGGTAACTTGGTTTGAATTTTATTTTTTCAAAAAAAATTTTATTGTGTTCTTGCTACACGTGTTTCAAATATTAGCATCTTCTTCGGGCTTCTTTAAACAAGAAAAGAAAACAAAATACAAAAAACAAAAAAACGTTGTCTTTTATTAAATAAGAACCAAATATTTTATTAACATCTAATATTTAGTTAATTTCTGTTTTAATTTTTAAAAATTGGAGCTTTTTAGGTATCGTTGACCAACAAAAGTGCCTGGGTATACCTAATCACAATGCTTCATCTCAGAAATTCGAATACTATTAATACTAAACTATATTTAACTGACAATGCTTCATGTAAGAAATGTCAATAACTTAAAACTAGCCATGGGCAAAATTTAAAAGTTATTTTCTTAAAACTCAAAAAATAATTTTTGTAGCTATTTTTCGTTATTTCCTATATATATTTACCAACCCCTCCGCACGAACAGGATGCGACACAAGGTCAATTTCTTAAGCGGAGTTTAACAGGTTTGAATTCAGAGTTTTCCTTCTCCTAGACTGGTTGCCTAACTGAGGTTAAAGAGTCCAGTCTGCCCTAATATTTATCCATAGCTGGAGAGAGAGAAAGTAGAATTCATACCTTTCCCAAGGGTATTAGCGCTAAGTGAAATGCAATTACCATGTCCAGGATTTGAACTCGGGGCGACGAGTCCATTTCCTATGACTTTAACCATTACACCATGCGCTTCGGTTATTTCCAATAGGTCTAACATAAACAAAGGGGAACCACTCTTGACTGATAGATTTATTTATTTATTGATCTACTAGGAAAAAAGAAGATGGGTTAGGGTTAGAGTTGTGGGTTAGTTTAATGGGAAAATAGATTATCAGTCAAGAGTGGTTCCCCTTTGTTTATGTTAGACTTATAGGAAATAACCCAATTTTTTTTTTTTCGTAGTTTTAAAAACAATATTTTTCTTTGAATCGATGCAAAGAGAAAGTATTTATCGAATTCAATTGGCCTATTTTTATTCCCTTCAAAATCTAATAATGAATTTTAAACATCTGGAGGTGGCATGTTGAACTCAATATTTTTACCATAAAGCTTTAGTTAAAAATGCACAATTTTGCACAACATAATTTCCAAAATTTTCATGTACTTAAAAAATTTTTTTGTGAATAACAAAAGATAACAAAAACAGTGAAATATGTTTAACATACAACAATACTTGTTTATTTATTCTCACCGACCCAGAATACAGAGGGATGAGTTTGGATGGAATTCAACTGTGTATCATGTGTGTGTTCATCACATGCGGCCAAGTCCTTGTCTGTTTTTGTTTCACTGTTTGTCAGTGAGTATATCCGGTCGAATAGTTAGGGGAAGATAACTCTCCCTAACAGATACAAATTATCAAAGATGTAGGAGCCGTCGCCAAAAATTTGTTATATCCCAAGATTTAGGAATAACAAAAGATGACAAAACCAGTGAAATATGTTTAACATATAACAATATTTGTTTTGTTTATTCTCACCGACCGGGAATACAGTAGGATGAGTTTTTTTACTAACGATTCTATTTTTTCGTGTACGGATCACCAAACGTATTGAAAAAAGTTTTCTCCCTTTGAGATGCTAACTCCAAATATGCCAATTAATTATACTGTATGGTCTACCATAGATTTTTATTCAGAAATATAACTCGTTTTTTTATGTCATGTAAACACATGTATCTCCCTTACTCTGTATAATTGCCCATGGCTAAAGTAAGTAAAGTCGACGGGACGGCCTAAAGTCGGTATCAGCCAGTCAGCGAGGGAGTCTATCCCCTTTTCAATAGCGCTAGACCAAGGAGATTGTTTTAGCATCTGAGGTGGAGCGCCACGCCTACCATCAGCTCCTTACTTTACCGCACAGATCCCTGTGCTACTCATACGCTGAGTTGGCGAGGACTGGTATCGAACTAGGAACCTTGTGGTTTCTAGCTGAACGCTCTACCGACTGAACTAACCTGGCCCATAGCTACTTAAAACTATTACATCTACTACTAATAGTCGGGCAACAAAAATAAGATGAAAATAAAACTAGCCAAAAAGAAAGAATAATGACAATGAATTTTTTTAAAAACACGGACAACACTTTTTTAATATTTTGACAGCACAATAAATATCAATAAAATTACAATTTTTCATCTCGGTAATCAGACAACATAAGACTATTACATAAAGTAAGCTTAGTACAAGGCCGGGAATATGGGGCACCCAGTGAGAATCAAACTCACTAACATTGACCTGCAATTCAGTTACTAAATTAGATTAGTTTAGCACAAGGCCAGTCGTATGGAGCACCAAGTTAGGATCAAACTCACTAACAATGGTCTGCAATTCAGCTTAGCTTAGTTTGGCACAAGGCCAGAAGTATGGGGCACCCAGTGAGAATCGAACTCACAAACAATTGTCTGCAATTCTGTTACTAAGCTTAGCTTAGCTCAAGGCCAGAAGTATGGGGCATCCAGTGATGATTGAACTCCCTAACAATGGTCTGCAATTCTATTACTAAGCTTAGCTTAATTTAGCACAAGTCCAGAAGTATGGGGCGCCCAGTGAGAATCGAACTCTCTAATAATTGTCTGCAATTCTGTTACTAAGCTTAGCTTAAGTTAGCACAAGGCCAGAAGTATGGGGCATCCAGTGATGATCAAACTCTCTAACAATTGTCTGCAATTCAGTTAATAAGGTTTGGTTAGTTTGGCCAGAAATATGAAGCGCTCAGTGAGAATCGAACTCACTAAAAATTCTATTGCGTCTGTGTTTGTGTCTTTTTATGTTTATTTATATGATGATGATTTTTTTTTTTTTTTTTTTTTCTTTTTTTTTTTTTTCAGTCTTCTTTTTGGTGACGATAGTAAATATGTTTTCTCTAATTTCACAGAAATATGAATATCAAATGTTCCTCTCGAAATACAATTTTATTAATCTATCAAAGCTTTCATCTAATTTTCTCAATTTTTTTTGTTGTTGTTGTTCTTCTTCTTGTCTTCTTGTAGATTTTAGATTCCTACCAAGTAACCTGTGAAGTCTGATCCACTTTCTACTGTAATTGACCATCGGGATGAATTGTCGATGTAAATAGACGTGTACTGACCGCGCTGTCAAAGAAAAGAAAATAATAATTAAGTTGATAAATAATCAATAAGAATTATATTAATTTACAGAACCAGGGAGAACAGTGTTCATGCCTTTAGGATTTTACAATTAGAAATAGAAATATTGGGAAAATGAATAAAACACCATAAGAATTAGTGGGTATTAGTATGAGACCAACACAAAGTCCTTATAACACATTAAGACATCCATAGATAACCTAACATTGAACATTCGGTATGGAAAGATAGACAACTAAGCCACATAAACAAATGTATGAAACAATGTTTAATTAACATACATGTAAAGTGAGTGGTTCTTGTCAAGATTGATGAGAGATTGACCGTTTCTGCAAAAATAATAATGATATAAGAATTAGTGGGTACTACCAGCGGCTACCCGGTGTCGCCTGGGTAGAGGGGATTTTTTAAAAGTTAGTCCGCAGATCCATTATTACTTAATCGTGAGTTGAATCCTCGTGAGATGATCCATTTATATCCCCATGTAAAAAAATAGACCTTGCATTGATCCAGCTATTCTGAACAGAAATGTTAATTTCTACTATCTAAAATATTAAATGAAAAAATTCCATGCTGTTATCATTTAAATTTTATTTTTTAATTATCTTTATGAATATATATATTTGTCATTAATTGTTTTATTTTCAAAATTTCCTCTGGACATACACATACACACAACTGCCCTTTATATATGTATAGAAGATAAATAGATTGATAGATTAGTATGAGACCAACACTGAGTCCTTATGATGCATTAGGACATCCATAAATAACCTAACACTGAATATTTGACATGGAAAGGCATAAAACTTACATTAACAAATGTAAAAGAGAATGGTTTAACAGGCTGAATTGTCATGTGACCAATTCACACATTATGTGGGAAGCCCCACCTACAATCTCAGTTTGTCTTCCTACAATGGTAAAGAGTCCTAATAACACATTAAGACATCCATAGATAACCTAACATTGAATATTTGGTATGGAAAGACAATAAATTCATAATAACAAATATAAAAGAGAAAGGTTTAACCGGCTGAATTGTCATGTGACCATTGCACACATTATATCCCAGTTTTGTGTCCCTACAATGAGAAAGGGTCTTGTCCAAATGTCAACTCATTCACTGTCTTCTCTATTAATCATTGTGACAAGCTAGTGACAAGACCTTTAGAATATAAACCTTGACATTTCAAGTGTCATTTGTCAATCTGGTTTGGTTTGGTTTGTTTTGTTTTACGGCATATCAACCTCAGTGGGTCATTTAATGCCGATAAAGTTTTGAAATAAATCAATTCTTAATGGATAATACAATTTTTTTATAAATACATTTTTCTATTTAATCCATAGATGGGACCCTAACAGGTACTACCACTCTGGGTCAGAGTGGACCAGGGAGCAATGGTGATGAAGGGGTGCTCCACATTCCCCAAACCTCCAAAACTGGAATCTCACCATCAGATAGAGTTTAACGTCATTCCCAGGACATGTAGACCCGCAGCCACCGCCTTCTAGCACCCATATGATAAAAAGGTTTGGGGCTTGCCATAGGGGCAATAGGGTTGGGAAAATCATATAGGTGCTAGGGCTTGACGTGACCAGCTGATTGATCGGAGGGGGTCTCTCCGATCGCCCGTCTAGCCCAAGATAGGGCCAAAGTGGAGTATTGCATGTCATGAACTGCTCATCCACCTGGGCTCTATCCTTAAGCATCATGGGTCGCCACCCACGGCCAACAGGTGGCCACATTGGGAGAGTCTTACCCCTCTGCAGAGGTGCAGTCGGTGCATTCTAACGCCCCAGCCGACAGGGCGGTTGTCAATCTGGGTGAACTTGGTATTCCTTTCTGCCACAAGGCGATGTTTCCCAAACCGGGGCAACTCATCATCACCTGCTGTTAATTTGTTATATACTCATGTTGTGGGTATATAAACAATAGTGTTCTTCGCATGAGAGAGAGAGAGAGAGAGAGAGAGAGAGAGAGAGAGAGAGAGAAGAGAGAGCCAATATAGAGACAGACAGACAGACAGATAGTGTCGTGTTACTTACTTGTTCTTCTTTATCTTCTTCCTTTCTATTTTGGCCATGATGTGAACGTCTAAATTCTTCTTTACTTCTTTCTATCTCCTTAGCTCATGTCGTCTCTTTTATTCTAAGGGCTTCTTATTAAGGGCATCTCTTAAGTCATGCATAATTAATTAACAAGTCTTGTTACTACAAAGCTTTATTTAGCCCATTTTAATTTACCACGCAGAGTCACAAACGAAGTAGGACATGTCTGTCCTGCCTGAGGTCTGGTTATAAACTGGTTACCTAACTAAGTCTCATGACTTGCGATATTCTCGCCGTCCAGTAGTTTTCCATCCCCTGATCTGAAAACACTGGCCCCTTAGAATTCTCGCTACAGGGTGTTTGTCAAAACCCTACGCCACCATACAATTATGCAACAAATTTAGTTGTCATAAAAAAGATTTTTGTGACGGAGAACGAAAAAGAGCAAGACTTTGTCTTGCCTGCTGGGATCGAACCCGCGTCCTTCCGCATGCAAAAACAAATGCGATTTAGACACTGGATGGACGCGAGGTGCAATTCAGGTGCCCGGATGTTGGCGTCTACACGCGTCCATCCGAATGCATGTGAATTGTGCGTTGCACGGACGCGAGGTTGGACTGATGTGCCCGGATGTTTGAGTAATATGCCGATAAATAACCAAAGCGAGCAGGGTGACAAGCAGAGAAGCTTTCGGCTTACGTGAGACGGCAGTCAGAAAATATTATTTTGACGACGACGACGACGACGACGACGGATTTTCAGCTGCTGGTTGAAGACTGTGTTGACCAAAAGATAGTTTGGCCTGCGAGAAGACAGTGAACTCGCTTCTTTTTGCCAGCAGGGACTTGTTGACTCAAATATCTATTTTCCCCCTCTATTCCCCCCACCCTTCTATAATTTTCAATTCTTACCTGGAGATGCAACAATCCAGAAAGACTAATTGTAAATATTTTGCTGTTCGTTTCAAGTCCGATGACGTGTTCCAGTGAACTGAAATAACAAAAAGAAAAAGGATAAAGAAAAAAAAAAAATAATGATAATAAATTTTCGGTAATTTATGAGGAAGTGCGTCCCGGTCTCCTGCCTCAAAAATTGCTACCCGGTGACTATTAAAATAACAACCCAGCTCAGTCTATCCAAAACTATCCATCTTCATATCTATCTATCTATCTCAATTTGTTCATATTTATTAATATAGATAAATAATTTAAATACTAATATTTTTTTATTCATGTTTGTTTAATGTCTTGTTTTTAGTTTAAATAAACAAGAATTACGACAAAAAGAGATGCGACCCCCCCCCAATACATTTACTTGTCGAAAATATCTATCTATCTTTATTTGTTCGTATCTATCTATATTATTTTGTTTGTTTATCTATCTATCTATCTCAGTCTATTCCCAAACTATATATCCATCTTCATATCTAAACAAGAATTATGACAAATTATGATAAATAAACAAGAAGTACGACGAGCTGGGGTCGTTATTTTGATAGTTACCGGGTAGCAAGGCTGTTCTGATCTTAACTACTTACAACTACTTTGAACCTTCGTGGACGACGGAACATAGGAGTAAATCACTGGACCTTTAACAATACGCTGGATAGGACTTATTTGCAGAATAGGGTTTATTCACTTACCAAAGGATTCTATAGCCCAGGACTTACTTACTTTAAGTCCTTTTCAACTGGCCAAGGATGGCGTTCAAACACTTAACACATTTATGTATCTGTTTTGTGTACCTAGTCATGTATGTATTTTCTTCACGTGCTCAACTATTAAAGTCTATGTTTGTTATATCTCATAACTTCTTTGTCAGATTATGTCTGGTACTTATATGTACCCACGTTGGAAGGTCACTCTAAGCTTTCCAACTAATTATAATACCTTTAAATCCAACACTAGATTTTATTGATATTAACTTACCTGTACTTTTTACAAAGGACTCTGTACAGATTTGCACGATAATACCTTTGGGAAAGGTATGAATCCTCCTCTCTCTCTAGCTATGGATAAATAGTAGGGCAGATTGGGCTCTTTAACCTTGGTTAGGCAACTTGTCTAGGAGAAGGAAAACTCTGAATTCAAACCTGTTGATCCTCCGCTTAAGAAATTGACCTTGTGTCACATCCTGCTCGTGCGGAGGGGTTGGTAAATATATATACAGATTTGCACCTGGATGTTATCGTTGAACTTTTAAAAGATAAACATCTATATATTAATACTCGTGTTCCGTAAATGTACGATTGTTATCATCTTACCACACCCTCTGGTTAAAAATGAGACCGCCCAAATCTTCCAAGATGGAGTGCGAAAATGTAAATCCTGATTATCTGGTGTCGCTTATCCACCGAATTCTCATTTCTTATGAGTAAATAGTAGGACAGACTGAGTTCTTTAACCATGGTTAGGCAACCAATCTAGGAAAAGGAAAACTGAATTCAAACTTGTTAAACTCCGCTTAAGAAATTAACCTTGTGTCGCATCCTGCTCGTGCGGAGGGGTTGGGTAAATATGTTTACTCAATGAATGAAGTGTCATTGTTTGGAAAAAATGCCCATTTAAGAGATATCTGCTGAAGCTAGCTTTAATAGGGCCGGGTTAGCTCAGTCGGTAGAGCGTTCAGCTAGAAACCACAAGGTTCCTAGTTCGATACCGGCCCTCGCCAACTCAGCGTATGAGTAGCACAGGGATCTGTGCGGTAAAATAAGAAGCTGATGGTAGGTGTGGCGCTCCATCTTAGACGCAAAAACAATCTCCTTGGTCTAGCGCTAGTGAAAAGGGGATAGCCTACCTCGCTGATTGTCTGATACTGACTTTAGGCCACTCCGATGACTTATATAGAGATATCCTACTCTCCCTCCAGCTATGGATAAATAGTAGGGCAGACGGGGCTCTTTAACCTTAGTTAGGCAACCAGTCTACGAGAAGGAAAACTCTGAATTCAAACCTGTTGAAGTCCGCTTAAGAAATTGACCTTGTGTCACATCCTGCTCGTGCAGAGGGGTCGGTAAATATATAGAGAGAGATTAACTTACCTGTACTTTTTACAAAGAGACTCTATACAGATTTGCACCCGGATGTTATCCTTTTGTCGCAGAGGTTTCTCGGATCGCTTTTTGGAAATATGTAAATTAGAAGCGAAATGGTAAATCCCAGATCTTGGAGCAGTAAATCTGCCATTCCGTCCATTGAACACCGTCCCCCGTTCGAATGTTCCACCGCCAAAAGGCTGAAAAATGAACAAGGCGTTAACAAATTAGAGTTTTTTTTTAAATCAGGAAAAAACAAAATAGAACGTTAGGGGAATCGTTATCGACTCCCCATATGAGTTGTAAAAAGGGGAAATAACAAGGCAAATAGATGAATTCAAATAACGTTTGCCGGGTCAGTAAAACGAAGTCTGGGTGGATATAAGTCCAAAATGAGTTATCTTCCCTTGCCGTGGTTGGTTCGGTCAATAGGTGGCGTTGGTTTTTGACCACAAGCGGGAACTATGATTTCCTGCCTCTTTTCACTCAGACCGGCAACGAGAAAACATCGTCTAGGCGCTTATTGTTGTGGGGTTTTAAGGGGTCAAAATAAGACAAACACGACGGGTAACAATGTAGACAAATGTATTTAACAAAAGAGTAGAAATTTACAGAAAAAAAAGTGGAGATTGCGTCCGACCAATATAGTTACGAGCTGACTCGCATTTGCTTCCGTCAAGCCACAATTGTTCCTATTATAATAATAATAATAATAATAATAATAATAATAACCGTCGACGCATTCCATTATTGTCCATAGGTTATATCACCTATAACACTTATAATCTCCGCTTACGATCTTTGGACATACTGTGACGGAGAACGAGAAAGGAAAAAGTGCATGGCATTGTCTTGCCTGCCGGGATCGAACTCGCGTCCTCCCGCATGCAAAAACAAATGCGATTTGGGCACTGGACGGACGCGAGGTTCGACTGACGTGCCCGGATGTTTGGGTAAATATGTCCATAAATGACAAGTGAGTCGAGCGCTGGGCGTCAGCAGCAACAGAAGCAGTCGACGACGAAGCGCTTTGCGAACGACTCTGTAAAGAAATGGATTTGAGTCCAACAGAAACAAAATTAAATAGGAATTGCGATTTTGAACTGTTAAAGATTATTTCGACTACGACGACGGATTTTCCAGCTGCTAGACGAAGACGAAGAATGTGTTGACCAAAAGGCTTGTGAGAAGACGAAGAACTCGCTTGTTTTTGCCCACCCCCCCATCAGCAGGAACTTCTTGATTCGAATATCTACCCCCCCCCCTATATTTTCCCCTATTCTATACATACATAATATCATTTCATTATAATAAAAAAAAAGAAAATAATGAATCAAATGGTCACCTGATGAAAACTGTTGAGTTCCATGAATGTCCGTCGGGAAACTACATTGTCTACTCGGAGTTGAACATGGAAACCAGCCGTCAAACGAGGAATTATGTAAACTTCATCCAAATCAGAGACTGGAGGCATCACATATGTCCAATTGGCCAGACCTATGCATTCAGGACACTAAAATAAAATAACATAGCAGAAACAATTAAATACAATAAGAATTAGGGTTGCCACAATTAACATATAAATTGAACAAATTCCGACAAAGAGTTATAACAAACAGATTTTATTGTCTGAGCAAAGTCTTACTGAAAGAATACAAAAGTACAATTAGGGTGGTCATAACTCAGTATCTAACATCCGTTTCTTACAATGCATTAGAGTCCTCAACATTAGCCGTGGTCATAAAATTATATATTGTTGTGGGGTTTTAAAGGGTCAAATAAGAACAAAACGACGGGTAACAAATGTAGGAAAATGTATTAACAAAAGAGTAGACAATTACAGTACAGAGAAGTGGGAATTACGTCCGACAAATAGAGTTATGAGCTGACTCGCATTGGCTTACTCTACTAGCCATAATTGTCCCTGTTACTTATAGTAACCGTCGGCGCATTCCATTAGTCTATAAGGTATATCACCTATAACATATACATATTTGTTCAGGATTATCATATTGATATATGCTATGCGAACCAACCACTGAAGTCCAAATGACGACAGGTCTCTTCAACTCTCGAGGACTCTTCGGGGTATTTTTGCCGGTTTCAGCTGTAGCTAGGAGATTCTCAATTCATCCTCGGATTGGTATTACCCTCCCCCCATATTATCTTATCAGTTGTTGGGGATGATTCCGAATGCTCCGAATATGATTGGTATTACTATCAACTTCTTATTCCATGATCTGCTGTAATGAAGAAGTCAACAAGCTGACACACACACACATACATATACAATACACACACACACACACACACACACATATATATATATATGTGTGTGTGTATATATATATATATATATATATATATATATATATATATATATATATATTAATCGTAACCCTGACATTGAGAAACAAAAACACTTTAGCAATATAAGTGTTCAGAATGATGTGACTACTAAAATAATTGTACAACTATTTCTCCTTCACTTCTATTATTACATCTCTCTCTCTCTCTCTCTCTCTCTCTCTCTCTCTCTCTCTCTCTCTCTCTCTCTCTCTCTCTCTCGATATATATATGTATGTATATATATATATATTTGTTATAATACATTTACGATGTGATTGTTACCATTGGTTTCAAAGCAGCGTGTTAGCCACTTATCGTCAAGACAAAACAGGCGCATTTTCCTGATTATAAGTGGCTAACACGTGGCTTTGAAACCAGTGGTAACAATCACATATTGTACTCTATAACAAATAACTACAGCTCTTACACCGGTAATCGAACACTTTATTTTAAATTCTTAAATTTATAATATAATAAAATAAATATATAAAGGTTTTACATATCTATTTATTAGGTGATAAAGGAACATTCACAACCATATTGGTTTCATGCGATGCAATCATCAGTTGAATCTTCACCTGATGATTGCATCGCATGAAACCAATATGGTCGTGAATGTTCCTTTGTCACCTAATAAATAGATATGTAAAACCTTTATATATTTATTTTATTATATTATATAACAGCTCTATTTTATATTGAGCACTTCCACTAATAATACTGCCTTTGGTACACCATTCCAGCAAAAGCTGAAACAGTGACCATCTCACACTATAGTATATATATATATATATATATATATATATATATATTATATATATAATAAATGTATCGGGATTTTTAAGCATGAGAGAATGGCGTAACTAATAATTCAAATACATTAAAGGATTACAGTTGACTTACCGATTTCGTCTGTTAATTGTATTAATATTAATTCAAGATTTATATAGCAACTACTTAATTAATTAATTAATTAAATAATAATAATAATAATAATAATAATAATAATAATAATCTGGGACTTTGAAATAAAAACGGATCACCTCATCCCAGCAAGAAGACCAGACCTAGTGTTGATAAACAAAAAAGAAAGAACTTGTCAATTGATGGATTTTGCAGTGCCAGCAGATCACAGGGTAAAGCTAAAGGAAAATGAAAAAATGGACAAATATCTGGACCTTGCCAGAGAACTGAAAAAGTTATGGAATATGAAAGTGAAAATGATACCAATTGTGGTTGGTGCACTTGGAACAGTCCCAAAAGGATTGGAAAAAGGTTTGGAAAGTTTGGAAATCAGAGGAAGGATTGAAACCATTCAGAACACTGCACTGCTGCAATCTGCCAGAATACTCAGAAGAGTCCTGGAGACCTGAGGAGACTTGCTGTCATTTAGACTCCAGTGAAAGACCATCAGCTAAAGCTGATGTGAAAACTCAAAAGGTGTAAATAATAATAATAATAATAATCTTATTATAATGGAGATAACCGAAACTATATACTATACTGATGTGAAAACTCAAAAGGTGTAAATAATAATAATAATAATAATAATAATAATAATAGATCAACATATAAACTCACCCTTTCTGTAATTGTCTGTTGTGCCCTTTTCTCAGCTTCAGCTTTTAAAGAAAATAAAAAAAAGTTAATTAAGTATATGAATAACTAGCAGGACCTGTGAATATACCACAGTATGAAAATGTAATTATTTCAACGTTTGATATGTTTACTTAAGTGCTATTGCAAAACAAGGAGCCGGGTTAGCTCAGTCGGTAGAGCGTTCGGCTAGAAACCACAAGGTTCCTAGTTCGATACCCGACCTCGCCAACTCAGCGTATGAGTAGCACAGGGATCTGTGCGGCAAAATAAGGAGCTGATGGTAGGTGTGGCGCAAAACAATCTCCTTGGTCTAGCGCTATTGAAAAGGGGATAGACTCCCTCGTTGGCTGGCTGATACCGACTTTAGGCCGCCCCGACGACTTTACTTTACTTTACATTATCTGTCTACTAGATACGATTTGTCGTTCCCGATTTATTTATCCATATAACATTTAAAAAGGTAATTCCTGTTGGGGTCCCATCTATGAATTAAATAGAAAAAGAGTCGAAAAAAAAATGTGTTCAAAAATTGTCTAAAGAAATTGAATACCCACCAAGCATAAATAGAACAAAACGTCTTCGGCATAAAATAACCCAACAAAGGTTGACATGCCGTAAAATCCAAATCAAACCCGACTACGTTACTTATTTGCTGGCCTGCTTCAGAGTGCTTCGGCAAAGTAAAATTAACAGCTTTGATACCAGGGGGCTATTCACCCCCTCCAAGGCAGTACCTGCCCCCTTGATTTAAAGGGGATAAACTCCCTCGCTGACTGGCTGATACCGACTTTAGGCCACTCCGACGACTTTACTTACAATATGTAAAAAGTATAATAATCTTGGATTAATTTTTCTTCTTTTCTTAACATTTCTTCTTTCTTTTTTTTTTTTGAAGTCCATCGCAGACGACGATGACGTCACTCCATATTTTCAGATGTGGACACCTCTTGTGGCTCGTTAGTCCAATTCTGGACTTGCAGATGCGTCACAGGATGGGAATTTCCCCGTGCAATGCGTGTGACCAGGACATATAAATCCAGTGATATCATAAACATCACCATCATCAGGTCACGCTGGCAGAACGGATTCACATCTCTCTCTCTCTCTCTCTCTCTCTCTCTCTCTCTCTCTCTCTCTCTCTCTCTCTCTCTCTCTCTGTGTTTTGTTTATATTTTTCTTCTTTCTCTTGTATTTTCTTTCTTTTCTTTTTTCTTCTTTTTTCTTTCTTTTTTTTTCTCTGTCTGCCTGTCTGTCTGTCTGTCTGTCTCGCTAATCATCCCAATCTGTCATCGTCTCTGGTAGGTCTTCCACATGGTATCCAGAATCCGTACCGAGCTGATGGATTTAGTAATTTACTGCTCGGCCTAGATTGGTGTGTCTATGTGTAGGTATCCGCAAGAGAAGGTATCCACAAGAGTCTGTTTGTCTGTCTGTCTGTCTGTCTCTCTCTCTCTAACCACCCCAATCTCTTATCGTCTCTGGTAGGTCTTCCAGACGGCATCCAGAATCCGTACAGAGCTGATTGATTTAGTAATTTGCTGCTCGGCCTACATTGGTGTGTCCGTGCGTAGATATCCACATCTTTTTATTGAATACTGTTTCCAAAATTCTTTCGTTAGAGTCTAAGTGGTGCGCCATACAGTAGCACTGACACGGTTACAGCTTCGAAGAATTATCGCTTTATCTTATCAGAGAAATCAGATTTCTACATGATCGATAATCAGTTTATAGCATAGCCTTACCTATGCTTATATTGACATTGCTTTCTGTAGATGAGATATTACTACCTAGGTACGTGAACTGAATATAGCAGTCCATGACAGATGGGTTACATGAATATCTACGGATAAAAGTATATGACAATATATTAAGGCATAGAAAGACAAACGTGTACAAGGTTCCTAGTTCGATTCCGGCCCTCGCCAACTCAGTGTATGAGTAGCACATGGATATGTGCGGTAAGGCGAGGAGCTTATGGTAGGAGTGGCGCTCCGTCTCAGATGTCTAAACAATCTCCTTGGTCTAGCGCTAGGGATAGACTCCCTCGCTGATTGGCTGATACCGACATTAGGCCGCCCCGACGACTTTACTTTTATACACATCTATCTACGAGACCTTATCTACGATTACCATTAGACCACGGGGTGCGTGGTCTAATGGTTAGAGTCGTAGGAAATGGACTCTTCGACCCGAGTTCAAGCGTACTCACACACGCACAGTCACACACCTTATCACAGACATAAGTAAATAAAGTCATCGAGGCGGCCTAATGTCGGTATCAGCCAGACAGCGAGGGAGTCTATCCCCTTTTCACTAGCGCTAGACAAAGGAGATTATTTTAGCATCTGAGGTGAGGCGCCACACCTACCATCAGCTCCTCACATTAGTGCACAGATCCCTGTGCTACTCATACGCTGGGTTGGCGAGGGCCGGTGTCGAACCAGGAACTTTGTGGTTTCTAGCCGAACGCTCTACCGACTGAGAACTGAAATAAACCAATATCCCTTTGTTACCGACCGGCCCTAATCAATTACAAATACTAAAAAAAAAGAAAGAAAAATACAATATAGCCGCAAACAGAACAGTTTGTTTGCAACTGAAGATTTTAGATTTGGTTTGTTTTGTTTTACGGCATATCAACCTCAGTGGGTCATTTAATACCGATAAAGTTTTGAAATAAATCAATTCTTAATGGATAATACAATTTTGTTTATAAATACATTTTTCTATTTAACCCATAGATGGGACCCTAACAGGTACTACCACTCCAGGTCAGAGTGGACCAGAGAGAAATGGTGATGAAGGGGTGCTCCACATTCCCCAAACCTCTAAAACTGGAACCTCACCATCAGATAGAGTATAATGTCATTCCCAGGACATGTAGACCGCAGCCACCGCCTTCTAGCACCCATATGATAAAAAGGGTTGGGGCTTGCCATAAGGGCAATAGGGTTGGGAAAATCATATAGGTGCTAGGGCTTGACGTGACCAGCCGATTGATCAGAGGGGCCTCTCCGACCGCCCGTCTAGCCCCAGAAAAGTGGAGTATTGCAAGTCATGAACTGCTCGAAGATATTAGAACTGTATTTTTACTTATTTATGAAAAAAAAGGACTCTCTGGTCGATTTTCGACGCATAAGTGTTTATCCAATGAACAACCAACACAGTGATTTGTTTATAGTGGTGAAAGCTTGTGTTGGACCATTCCACACTTTTTGGCACAGCCGATAGGAAAGAATTGGTGCATTATGGAATGCCATGAACCCAATCAACGACTGACCTCAGGAATTTTGAATTAAGAGTTATCCCTCTCCTATACTGGTTACCTACCCAACGTTAAAGAGCCCAGTCTGCCCTACTATTTAACCCATAGATGGAGAATATATGGATTCATACCTTTCCCAAGGGTATTAGCGCTATGTGAAATGCCTACAGCTTCGTCTAGGAATTGAACTCGAATCGACGAGTCCATTTTCCACAACTCTAACCACTAGCCCACGCGCCTCCATATTATTTATGAATGTAATACAATATTCTTCAAAGCTCCTAGTTTTTTCATGTTACTGACTTAATCTTTCACCTTAACCACCAGCGCATGAGTAGCACAGGGATCTGTGCGGTAAAGTGATGAGCTGATGGTAGGTATGGCGCTCCACCTCAGATGCTAAACTAATCTCCTTGGTCTAGCGCTATCGAACCAGGAACCTTGTGATTCCTAGCCGAACGCTCTACCGACTGAGCTAAACCGGGGGATCACAGACACACTCGTTGCTATGGATGAACAGATTGAAAATAAAAGAGATATGGATGAAGTGTGACTTACCTTTGACGAGTTCTTCAAACTCTTGCATTAGTACATCCTTCGTAATCTCAGCACCTGGGGGCCCAGGCAAACCCTGAGGGCCTGGGGGACCTGGAGGTCCAGGGGGACCAAACTGAAAAATAAAAATGGATTCCATATCTAAATAATACTGTTACTTTATATATATATATTATATATATATATATATATATATATATATATATATTATTGAGAATTCTGAGGTATGGGGGTTATCGTCTTTGTCTAAGAGCCTCTGTTTCAAAACGACCAATCACAGGCTAGAATACTTTGGCGGTAAACCCAAAGTGGGAAACTCTTCCTTTTCTGCTCGACCAGCATCGAAGACGGACCACAAATTGAACGTCTCTCATATCCAGCATTATGACAGAGAAGCCGTAGCAGGGGATCCGATAATTCACCCCACCTCAGGAGTCAGCTAAGTATTTTACACATTACATACATTTGTGCAGACTCACTAAAAGTTTGTAACCTTATTGTTATATTTATATATTCTGTAATACAAGTCTTTA
>CM042171.1:65592150-65609650 GCA_023376005.1 Doryteuthis pealeii
GATGATGATGCATGAAAAACGTAATGTACTTACCATCGGTTTCTTTCTCCGTTTGACCTTTGACCTTTTGGGCGTCACTTTTGGCGGTTGACGAACAAAAGAGATCCAACTGGCTTTCGGGTCTGGAGACACGGGACGTGGGCCAATATCCTACAAGGAAAACAATCACAGGCACACAAAATTAGATAAACTCGAGAAAAGCACAAAAAGAAAAACGGATCTCCAGTGTCAATACAATTATTATTATTAAAGAACATTTCAATGAATGGTTGTCTCGGTACTCGTCGACCAAAACTCACTTTTGTAAGCTGACAACTTGGAGCCTGCTCTCCACCGTAAGAACTTTAATCTCTCTCAAATTTGTAATTACTTTTCTATATTCTATCAACATATACAAGGACATTTTTAATCCATAAAAGAACTTACCAATATATATATATATATATATATATATATATATATAGCGCCATATATATTCATCATATGCCTAGACTACGTACTCAGAACATCACTAGATCCAATAAAAGAAAAAGGCCTCACACTAAAAAAAGCAAGAAGCAGGCGATATCCCGCACATACTATTACGGATGCGGACTATGCTGATGACCTGGCACTACTCGCAAATACACCTGCACAAGCCGAATCCTTACTACACAGCCTAGAAAAGGCAACACGAAATATCGGCCTGTACGTGAACTCTGAGTTCATGTCTTTCAAAAACAAAAGCGACATCTCAACCATTGATGACAAACTCCTAAACTCTGTAGAACAATTTATATACTTAGGCAGTAACATCTCCTCGACAGAAAACGGCGTTAATGCACGTATAGGAAAAGCATGGGCCGCTATAAATAAATTATCGGTCATATGAAAATCCAATCTCACAGACAAGTTAAAGAGACAGTTCTTCCAGGCCGTTGTCTATATATATATATATATATATATATATATATATATATATACTCGCAAATGTATGCACCCTCCGGGTGCAAGTATTTAAGTTTTAATGTAATAAAATATTGTATTAAATTAGAAAGGCTAATGAAACTAAATAAGAATGCAGATAAAAAGATTTGTAACAGAGTGGGTATGATTGAAAAATAGAACTACTGAAACTTACTCTTCCATCACTCTCGTCTTTCATTGTTATTTTTTCTAATTTAAGTATTTAGTTAAAAGAGGAAGTAAAGAATAAAATGACAGTTATTTCTTCTTGTTAATGGATTTCATTTAAGATTCATTGAAGAGATTTTTGCTCATATTCATTAAAATAAAACCAAACAGTTAGAAATCAATAATACTAAGCACATATTTATTAAAATCATATTTTTAATATCAATATGCAAATTAGCCTTCCCGTTCACACTGTAAACCGCTATTTTGTTGTATATATAAATATAATTGCATGTTATCAGTATGTAGATATGGTCAACAGTATTAATAATGTAAAACAATTTTATTAATAATTGAGGTTTAAATAAAAATGCAATCATGGAGAATGTGATGTCAATAACTATGTGAATTGTGACTTGAGTAGTAATATAGTTTCGGTTACAGACAGAAAAACACACAATCTCCATTATAATAAGATATATATATATACTCGCAAGAACTTTACCATTCTTTCCCAAATGAGTTTTGTAAATACCAATTCCATGTTGTGCTTGCATTTCTGAGAGTTCAATTCTTAAGAGTTCTTCTAGTTATTTACTAAGCTTAGTTCTGGCACAAGGCCAGGAATATGTGGCACCAAGTCAGAATCTAACTCATTAACTATAGTCTGCTAATCTGGCTTGCTAGCCATTACACCAAATAATGCACCCGGGGTGTGTAGTTATTTACAAAGCTTAGCTTAGTTATGGTACAAGGCCAGTAAATTTGAGGATGTGAAGGACATTAAAAGAAACACCACTGCAAATTCATACCATATGTAAAACTCTCGGGAATAAGAGATTGGTTTGGTTTGGTTTATTTGTTTAGCTTGGTTGTTTTGTTTTACGGCATATCAACCCTTTTCGGGTCATTTAATGCCGAATCAAGTTATTTTGATATCAGATTGGTTGGTTGTTTGGTTGTTTTGTTTTACGGCATATCAACCCTTTTCGGGTCATTTAATGCCGATTCAAGTTATTTTGATATCAGGTTTACATACAGTACCTGTTGTTGCTTAAATGGTCCCTCATCTAAGTATTTGTAAAATCCTTTTCGGTTTTATTTAGCTGTTTTAACTGTGTCAGTAGTAGCTGTATAAACTGCATACGTGTTCCTTTACCTTAATATTTATGAGATATTTTGCCATTTAGATTTTGTTAAGAAACAAGTTATTCCTTAACATCTAATGCCACCTTGTCACCTTCTACATTTCCTTTTTTGCCTCACTGCCCACCAACCACCCCACTAGATCTTGGTACTGTATACTTTCGCAACCACTGATCTAAATTGAATTAATCTTAGTAAATAACTGTTTGCCATAAAAACCCATTATATTATGCTAATTTATTAAATTCAACAGCACTCCAAAAAACAGGAGATATTGTTTGATAAATACCACAATTTGCAATATCTTATGAGTGGTGAATAGCCTGTTCACCATCATCTGCAAGAGACGCCTGCGCTGGCTTAGTCATGTCAGGAGGATGGACAAAGGCCACATACCCAAAGACCAACTGTATGGCGAATTAGTAGAAGGCACCCGACCGGTAGGGAGACCACGCCAACACTTTAGAGATGTCTGTAGAAACGTCATCTAATGCTTAATCAAGTCATTTTGATACCAGGTTGGTTGGTTGGTTGGTTGGTTGGTTGGTTGTTTTGTTTTACGGCATATCAACCATTTTCGGGTCATTTAATGCCGAATCAAGTCATTTTGATAAACAAAGGACTCGGGTTGTTTGTTTATTTTGTTTTACGGCATATCAACCCTTTCCGGGTCATTTAATGCCGAATCAAGTTATTTTGATATCAGGTTTACTTACTGTACCTGCTGTTGCTTAAATGGTCCCTCATCTAAGTATTTGTTTAGCGGCATATCAACTACTTATGGGTTAGGTAATGCCAAATTCTATCCTTGTGCCCGGCTGTGAATGTAGGGTAGCCAGCAGTGCATCCTAGGGAGGGTCTGGTCACGTGATGAGGAATTACACTAATGAGCGAGACTGGGTATCATGAACATTCATTAAACCATGTTTCCAGGCTTGTTCCTAATCCGACAGCAAGCGGAAAATGAAATTAGGATTTTGAGAAATAATTAACTATAACGACGAAACAGAGATTCCCCCTCTCACACCAAACACTTCATTTATTTATTTGGGGGTCTGTTAATATGTTGTTGTTGTTGTTGTTGTTGTTGTTGTTTGGGGTTGTTGTGTGTGTGTGTGTGTGTGTGTGTGTGTGTGTGTGTGTGCGCGCTTTTTCGTTGTTGCTCTTTTTGTTGGGGGATGTAAAGCCATGCACTTAATTTGTGTAATATTTTTGAGGAACGCCGAAATACGAGTTCACAGAGTGCTATAAACAACAACAACAACAACAATAATAATAATAATAATAATAATAATAATAATAATTTGTCGATAAAAACGCCTTCAATCCGCTAAAAAATCTTTCTTTTTTTTTTCGGTATTTTAATTTTCTTTTAATTTTCTTTTTCGAAAATCAATTACAAATAAAATATCAAAACATTTTTTCGCTATTTTTATTTTATTTTAATATATTCATTTCCAACAAATAAATAAAGAAAATAAAAATGAGCTGACATTTAAAAAAAAATTAAAATATTAAAAGAGCGTGTTGTTTTTTCAGCTATCACCTACTAGCGTTTTTTTAAGTCAGGAGGCCTTAAAAAGTAAAAATTCCAAATCCCATCCCGTTAATGAAGCTGGCTCAGTTTTTAATGGGTATTTTTTTTACATTAGATCCCTAGTTCCTTAATATATATATATATATATATATATATATATATATGTGTGTGTGTGTGTGTGTGTGTGTGTGTGTGTGTGTGTGTGTGTGTGTGCGCGCGCGCGTGTGTGTGTGTGTGTGTGTAGAAATTTAGACAAACACGGGTTGTTACAATGGATGAATATTTATTTTTGGTGATAATATCGACGCTGTAACATTTCGGTCTTCATGACATTCTTCAGGACATGAGATGAATTCTTGTGTTGGAGAATTTAATTCAAATATGATTGTCCCAACCCTATTGCCCTTAGCCACCACCTTCTAGCATATATGATAAAAAGGGTTAAGTGTTTGCCATAACAACCAAACCTTTTTATGATATATGTGCTAGAAGACTGTAGCAGAGGGTCTTAATGTCCTGGGAATGACGTTAAAATCTATCTAATAGTGAATTTCTATTCCTGGAGCTATTGGGAATATGGAGTACTCCTTCATCACTATTACTCCTAGCTCCACTTTGACCCGGAGTGGTAGTACCTGTTAGGGTCCCGTCAATGGATTAAATAGTAAAACATTTTTTTTTTAAATGTGTTTGGAAAAAATTGAGTTTTAAGAAAATGGAATAGCCATCAAGAGGGAATAAAACAAAAACGTCTTCGGCATAAAATCAGCCAACAAGGGTTGATATGCCATAAAATACAGCCAGCCAGCCAACCTGCTTTTATTGAGGAAGAACCTTCTGCTATTATTTCTGAAAACTTGGCACCTTTTTTAACCTCTTTTCAAATCAACAAAATTGAATATTCTGAATTGAATACGCAACAAGAATGAATAAAACAAAATTTCTTCGGCATAAAATAACCCAACAAGGGTTGATATGCCATAAAATATAACCAGTCAGACAGCTAGACAAACAGACAGCCAACCAGCCAACCAGCCAACCAACCTGCTTATTTCTGAAAACTTGGCACCTTTTTAAACCTTTTTTTTAAATCAACAAAATTGAATATTCTGCTGTTAAAACATTCAACAATCCGGATAAAAGTGATTGGCGGTCTCAGTAAATCGGAAGAACGGCTTTTTCGCTAAGATAAAAAAATAGCATTTTTTACTGTCACTATTGAACCTTGTCGAAAAAAAAATAAGAGGGTGATAAGCATGCCGTAAAATTTAACCAACCAGGTAATCGGGCAAAACTTGTAAATCGGTCGGAGACTAGCGTGACCCAGAAAAAACAGAACCCACAAATTTTGTAATAAAACTGTTAATTTTAACTTGGGGTTTAGGATTAGGGTTAGGGTTAGGGTTAAGGTTGGGTTTTAGGGTTAGTTTAATGGAAAATAAATAAATAATTTGGGTTCTGTTTTTTCTGGGTCACCTGTATACAGGTGACCAGAAAAAACAGAACCCACAAATTTTGTATTAAAACTGTTAATTTTAACTAGGGGGGGTAGGGTAGGGTTTTGGGGTTTAGGGTTAGTTTAATGGGAAAATAAATAAATAATTTGGGTTCTGTTTTTTCTGGGTCACCTGTAATATGTTTTAATTTTCCAACCGATTTGCAAGTTTGGCCGACAATCGATTATTAGATATTAAACTCGTGTCAATTTCCTACGACGATAACCATTACACACTGGTGCCTCCATTTACTTCTATGTAAACAATTTTATTTGCGGAACAAGAGAAATCTGCAAGCAATCAGTGGAAGTCGGTCCTATTTTTCCAAGAGTTTAACGCTTGTTTGTCTTTCGTTTTTATTTTCGCGAAACACCGGAAACTTTTTGTGGAGAATAAGAACTCACTTCCTGTAATGCGGACTGATAAACATTCGGGGACATTTTTTCCCCAACGAAGAGATTCCATTCAACATTGGAGACAGCATGTGTAGTTCGGACACCCCCACCCCATCGAGTGATATTTGCCTCTCATCCACTTATGAGGGCTTGACACAAGGATATTTTTATGTGAGCCCACCCATAAGCTTCGGCTTATGAGTGGTTGGTGGAAAAAATTGCGTCGATCCCGTCAGCATTCCCCCTCGAGAGTCAAGGGCGTATTGACTGGTGGGATAGCCTCTCTGGGATCGACGCTGTTAATTTAACACGCAGGTCCAGTGGCCGAAGCACACCGGACCCCCGTCCCGAGTGGCCGTAGCATAATCCTGACTTACGTTAACTCTTTGCCTACCAAACTTTTCACCCATGGCTGTAGCAAATTTTCTTGGCATTTTTTACCTGTATGATGGGAAAGTTCACTATCTATTCAACTCAGAACTCATGAAAGCACCGGTTCTCGCCAGATCACCGTACTTTACCGTACAGATCCCAGTGCTACTCATACGCTGAGTAGGCGAGGGCGGTATCGAACTAGGAACTCGTGGTTTCTAGCCGAACGCTCTACAGACTGAGCTAACCAGGCCCATCTGTATTATAACTCTATTTATTTGTGACAAATAGAGTTCATAGGTTTTTGAATAAGTATTATTATTATGTACAACTTGTTGTGAAGTATTCAAGTACATCTTAAAAACCAGCCCTGACCAAACACAATGAATGGTATTTTTAAATTCAGAATAAAATGGTGTTCATATATCTCTTCGTAAACCTTTGACCTTTGGGAAAAAAAATTGGTTAAAATTGCAAATCGTCGTCAAAATCAAAACGGAAAAATTTGGCTTGGGAATAGATTTTAATGAATTTAATTATTACTAAGAACGATTTATGTTTAAACATGTACAAACAAAAAACGTACTTTCTATTTCAATATTACAGGCGACGCGTACTTTTCTTAAGTATGGATGACCAAAAGTGTATTAATCCGTGTTTTTATGTTAATAAATCCTCGGACAATATTTATCTCCCTTAAAAATTAGTTCTCTTGCGGCCTTCTGTAGGAAAATACGGTCCAATGAAAAACGGTTAAAAACACAACTAACGGTTAAAATTTAAGTAAAAAATAACATAAATCGTGTCCTTAGTAATAATTAAATTCATTAAAATCTATGCCCGAGCCAAATTTTTCCGTTTTAATTTTGACGACGATTTGACATTTTAACCGGAAACGCACTTAATTCTCTGACCTGCATTCTGTAAAAACTTTTATTTTGCCAAAACAATAAATATAAACAGGTTTATTATGGCCTATGGATAGCTACAGAGGCCATCTAAAAAAATTAAGCCATGAACAATATTTCCAAATAACGCTTCATGCGGTATACTAGTTGGTTGGCAGCCTTCCGTCTACGAGAGACGATGGAGTAGTGTCAAAGTCTTTTTTTTCTTGAACTACATAGCCTGAGTGGGTTCATATGGAAGATAAACTGTTGCCCATACAGCAAATGCCCCCTCTCCACACTGTATGAGTGTACACAGAATGTACGTTTTTTGTTTTGTTTTGTTTTTTTTGTGCACGTTTATTAATTCTGACTAGTCTTATCATTCATCTGTTTTATTTTATCTATTTTTTCTCTTAAACGGTTAAAAACACAACTAACGGTTAAAATTTAAGTTAAGCATAACATAAACCGTGTCCTTAGTAATGAATTAAATTCATTAAAATCTATGCCCAAGCCAAATTTTTCCGTTTTAATTTTGACGACGATTTGCAATTTTAACCAAAAATTTGGTTATTTCGGAGTTGAGTAACATGAGTGACCCAGAAAAAACAGAACCCAAATTATTTATTTATTTCCCCATTAAACTAATCCTAAACCCTAACCCTAACCCTAACCCTAATCCTTGTTGGACTTACACTTTAAAAAAATTAAATTAACAGTTTTATTACAAAATTTGTGGATTCTGTTTTTTCTGTGTCACCCTGTAATATTATGTTACTCAACTAGGGGGTTTAGGGTTAGGGTTAGGGTTGGGGTTTAGGGTTAGGGTTAGGGTTAGGGTTAGGGTTTAGTTAGGGTTAGGGTTAGGGTTGGGTTTAGGGTTAGTTTAATTGGAAAATAAATAATTTGGGTTCTGTTTTTTCTGTGTCACCCTGTAATATCATGTTACTCAACTAGGAAATAACGAAAATGTTTTTAACGCAGGCCAGTGTTATAAATAGTTTAAAATAGGGAGTCACTTTTCAATCACCCTGTACACAGCCAAATATCACACAATGTTCCATTTGGTGTGGTTCGTGTTATCCACTCGATACGGAAATTTGCAGATAATTTCCTTAGCAGAGTTCTTTGTGCAGTTATAGTTGAATTTGATACTCTGTTCCATTTAATGGCTCGTATTTTGCACCTTCTGATGAAATGTTCAAAGAAGTTGTCTAACACGGCGCTTTTTGATCTATTTATTTCTAATCTATTTCTCTTGATGCAAGACAATCCGCTCTTTATCGCTAAATGAATTCACATGCACAATGCACACGCCCAGATGCAACGAAGTCTTATGGGCCGGGTTAGCTCAGTCGGTAGAGCGTTCGGCTAGAAACCACAAGGTTCCTAGTTCGATACCGGTCCTCGCCAACTCAGCGTTATGAGTAGCACAGGGATCTGTGCGGTAAAGTAAGGAGCTGATGGTAGGTGGCGCTCCACCCAGATGCTAAAAAACAATCTCCTTGGTCTAGCGCTAGTGAAAAGGGGATAGACTCCCTCGCTAATTGGCTGATACCGACTTTAGGCCACCCCGACGACTTTACTTTATTATTATACTAAAACTAAGATAATCAACTTTTATTTCCTAAAGGCTTTTTTTACTGTTTAGTTTAATGACACAAAAATTATACTAAATTAGCCCTTACTTTTAGGATTGAATTATGTTTGAAAAAAATCTGTTTTAATTGGTTCTAATTAGTAATTTGCAATTAAGTCAAAAACCGACCAATCTCTTACTTTACTCTGTGTCTATCACTTTCTTCCTCTCTATGTATCTCTTGATTATCTCCTCGTTATATAATATTAGTTTCTCTGGAGAAAAGGAGAGAGAGAGAGAGAGAGAGAGAGAGAGAGAGAGAGAGAGAGAGAGAGAAAATTTAAAATGTATTTCTATGTTAAATTTCACAACCAGCAATCCGTAGCTTAAATCAAACATTCCCTTTCTTAGAATGCTTACAAAATGATTTTAATGTTTCGTCAGGTCGTATTTTTTTTTTTAAATTATTCGCTTTGTTAACTCCCTTTTCCCTAATCTCAATTATTTATCCAGAGCTGAATGGGTGATCAACGGGTCACGTTTTGTCTAGTATAATATATATATATATATATATATATATAATTATATAAGTATATTTTGGCAGCATTTTTTTTTAAAACAAGTTTTGTTGAACTGTACAGACAATTCTTGTCGGACAAGTTTTTGGTTGATCCTTTCTAATTTTCGGGCCATCTTTTTGGTGTCAGGGTGGAACTGGTGTAATAGTCCACTAAAGGTTTCAAAACGAGCGCTTTCGGCCAAAAGCGTTCGTTTTGAAACCTTTGGTGGACTGTTACACCAGTCTCGCAGACGGATGCCAACAACAACAACAACAACAACATCCAGCTAATCATATCTACCAGAGTTCAAATAAGGGAGGAAGCTGTTTGCGCTTCAATTCACGCTAATGCCCTTGGGAACAGTATGAATCCATCTTCCCTGCTCAGTTATAAGTAAATAGTGGGATAGATCGGGTTCTTTAGCCTTGGTTAGACAACCAGTCTAGGAGAAGGAAAACTCTGAATTTGTCTATGCTGTCTATACGCAGCCAAAACAACCCAACCCAAACGCACATGCGCGCACTTATCGTCACGGTTATCTTTGTTAAAATTGGAATCAGCTACCAAAGTTCAAATAGTGGAGGAAGCTGTTTGTGTTTCAATTCACGCTAATGCCCTTTGGGAACAGTATGAATCCATCTGCCCGACTCAGCTATGGATAAATAGTTGGGCAGGCTGGGTTCTTTAGTCTTGGTTAGACAACCAGTCTAGGAGAATGAAAAACTCTGAATTTGTCTATGCTGTCTATACGCAGTCAAAACAACCCAACCCAAACGCACACGCGCGCGTTTAGCGTCACGGTTATCGTCGTTGAAAATGGTATCGGCAAACCGGGTTCAAATCCTGGAGGAAGCCGTTTTCGTTTCACTTCACGCTAATGACGGGGTGTTTTATGGGTCCTGTGAGAGAGCCAAGATGAAGAATATTACCAGGGGTACGAATATCTCGTTAAGCTATGAGAGGAGGAGAAAGAAAGAAAGAAAGAAAAAAAAGATGTAATCAAAAAAACACTCGTTACATCTACCATCGAGCACGTGTCTCCGCTACAAGCGGCTTTACTTCCGGTAAAGGGAACAGCGCTTCCGGAAGAATAAGAACAAAATAGAATCATAAAAAAAGAAAGTAAAAAATAACAACAAAAATTTAAAAAAAATAAAAACATGGAAGAGTTGCGTTAAGGGTACAATAGGGGTGGTCTTGTTAACACTCTTCTGAATCTCTTAATTTATTTATTTTTTTTTTTTTTTGCGGAAGGGCGGAATATTTGGTGCAATTTCTTTCGGGCCGTGGGGTGGGGGCGTTGGCTTCCATTTTGTATGATGAGGGGTGGGGTTAGACGTTGTGTTGGAAAAGTAATCAAAATGGGTGCTCATAATAAGGTTCTACTATGTTACCGTTTATATATCTTACTTTACACTTCTTAATTTGCCAACTAAAAATAAAAACATGGCCTCCCAGACAATTTCAAAACATCAAAAATAAAAGTAACTCCGATTATCATAGTTCACTAAGAAAGCGATGTTGATGCAAATATAGAGAAGGCATGGTAAGTTTGTTTTTTGTTTTTTTGTTTTTTGTTTTTTGGCTTTTTGGTTTTGGTTTTTTATTTGACAATTCATGTTTGGTAGATTCACTGATAATGTTTCCCTTCGATAAGCCCAAGTCACGTTGAAAGCATCGGTTCCCACTAGATCACCGAAGTTATGCAGCGATGAGCCTGTTCAGTATCTTAATTGGGTGACCACTTAAGTAACAGCATGTACTGTGAGCAACCCGGGTCCTTTGTTTACCGAAATAACTTGATTCGGCATTAAATGACCTGAAAGAGGGTGATATGCCGTAAAACAAAACAAACACCCAATGGAGGCCAATAAGGGTTTTGATAACCCTAAAAGCCTCCATACACACACGCACATAAATGTGTGTGTGTGTGTGTGTGTGTGAGAGAGAGAGAGAGAGAGAGAGAGAGAGAGAGAGAGAATAAAGAGAGATTATGCCAATTTAGTTCGATGAAAAACTAATTTTCTTTCAAAGAGAAGATTGGTTGGTTGATTTGTTGGTTGGTTGGATTTTACGGCATGTCAACCCTTACTGGGTTATTTTATGTCGGAAATGTTTTGTTGGGTATTCAAATTTTTATGCCCATTGTTTTAAAACACAATTTTTTCACTCAGTTTTTTTAAGCTCATTGATGGGATCAGAACAAATACTCCCACTCCGGATCAGAGTGGACCTGGGAGTAATGGCGATGAAGGGTACACCAGAATGGAAGTTGACGATTAGATGCAGGGCATCCAGGAGAGAGAGAGAGAAATATATATATATATAGAGAGAGAGAGAGAGACAGAGACAGAGACAGAGACAGAGAGACAGAGACAGACAGACAGACAGAGACACAGAGAGAGAGAGAGAGCGCACGCGCGAGGTGGGGAGAAGAAGAAGAAGAAGAAGAAGAAGAAGAAGAAGAAGAAGAAGAGATATTAGGCGAATCTAGTTCGATGAAAAACGAAGACTGAGAAACGAAATATGAAAGAGTTTTAGCGTACGTATTTACATGTGTATGTACTTTAGGTATTTCAATCAATGATCTGCCATAAACAGATTCGGTGGCTTCGGCCCTGGACCTTACAGGCTAATATCGTTCATCTCCAGGCAACACCTGCCCCCTTGATTTAAAGGGACAGGACTGGGTTTATTGCACAGTACTTGAGGCGTCCCCTTGAAAGGGAATGCCGACGGGATCAACGCATTTTTTGCACCCGCCACACATGAATCATGGCTTGTAGGTGGTCCCACATGAATAGGGCCTTGTGCCCAACCCGTACACGAGGTACGAGGTAAATATCCAGATTATCAGTCATATGGAAATCCGATTTTACTGACAAGTTAAAACGACAATTCTTCCAAGCCTATTCTTCATATATATATATATATATATATATATATATATATATATATATATATATATATATTATATATATCCAAAGAAGATATTTTACGGGCAACTACCAAATGCTAAGCGTTCAATTGGCCGTCCTCTCTTACGCTATAAAGATAAATTGAAGGACAATTTGAAACGCCTAGATATTGACCTGAGTGCTTGGGAAGATCTAGCATCGGATCGGAAGGAATGGCGTAAGACCTGTTTCGCTAAACTAAAGAGCTTTGAACGAAATAGACTGAAGCATAGAGATCGACTCCGCCTAACTTTAAAAGAAAAACATTTAACTCCTGCCTTGGATCATTTCGTTTGTCAGTGTGGCTTCATGGCTCGCAGCAGGGCTGGGCTGCTGTCACACTCGAGGAAACATAAAATGTCTTCTTGACAGCATGCACAACATGGGAGGAATCAAATCACTCACTGCTGACCCTCATCTATCGTTCTCGATAGGAGAGTCCACCATATATATATATATATATATATATATATATATATAGAGAGAGAGAGAGAGAGAGAGAGAGAGAGAGAGAGAGCGAGAGAGAGAGAGACATACATACATACATATATACAGAGATTGATACATAGATATTCTCATGAACTGGTGTTTAAACAAGATGAGGCAATCTCCAAACACCACGGTAAGCCCTTAAAATTGGTGAACTAGTTCATGTACCTGGGTAGTAATATCTCATCCACAAAAAAACGATGTTAATACACGCACAGGGAAGGCAGGTTTGAAATAGACAGATTATCAATCATATGGAAATTCGATCTCATTGACAAGTTAAATCGATAATTGTTCCAACCCATAGTTGTATCAGTGTTGGTGTATGGCTGGACCACTTGGACCCTAACGAAGCGCCAAGAGAATAAACTAGATGTGAGTTGCACAAGGATAAATAATAAATCCAGGGCCAGCAAAACCTAACTTGACCTTCATCATGATAAGCAAATAAAAGGGAAGAAAAGGAGATGACAAGAAGGGGTAGGAAGAGTGCTCGGAGCTATGTGCAGGAGCACGAGGATGTGTGCGTAAGCGAACATATACCTACTATTTTCACCAGAATGCGGATAAATACAAAGATTCAGCTCACAAAAACAACCACACACACATATATAAATTAATTGATATTTCCCTGCATTTCTTGACAGACACGTTGTCTTGATGAAAAGTGGCTAATATGCTGCTTGGAAACCAATGGTAACAATTGCAACTTAAATGTATTGTACACAATAATGAATAAAAATGTATATACATATATATATATCTTATTATAATGGAGATTGTGTGTTTTTCTGTCTGTAACCGAAACTATATTCCTACTCAAGTCACAATTCTCTTAGTTATTGACATCACATTCTCCATGATTTTATTTTTATCTAAACCTCAATTATTAATAAAATTGTCTTACATTATTAATACTGTTAACTATGTCTACATACTGACTACATGCAATTATATTTATATATACAACAAAATAGCGGTTTACAGTGTGAACGGGAAGGCTAATTTGCATATTAATATTAAAAAATCGAATTTAATAAATATGTGCTTAGTATTATTGATTTCTAACTGTTTTGGTTTTATTTTAATGAATATAAGCAAAAATCTCTTCAATGAATCTTAAATGAAATCCATTAACAAGATAAAATAACTGTCATTTTTTCTTTACTTCCTCTTATAACTAAATACTTAAATTAGAAAAAAAATAACAATGAAAGACGAGAGTGATGTAAGAGTAAGTTTCAGTTGTTCCATTTTTTATTATGCCCCTCTGTTTCAAATCTTTATTATGCTCCCTCTGTTTCAAATCTTTTATCTGTATTTCTTATTTAGTTTCATTAGCCTTTGTAATTTAATACAATATTTTATTACATTAAAACTTAAATACTTGCACCCAGAGGGTGCATATATTTGCTAGTATATATATATATATGTGTGTGTGTGTGTGTGTGTGTGTGTGTGTGTGTGTGTGTGCACGTGCGTGAAAACTGTAATATATGAAGCGACAGTGTCAGCCGGTTCTGACCACCCCAAAACCGATGAAAAATATGTCGAAATGGTCCAAGGGAATTTCAAAGAGAGATTCTGCTCACATAAAGGAACGAGAGAAAGGGAGCAGCTACAACACTCGCAAACTTTACATGGGAGTACAAAGACCAAAGAGACCCATATAATATAGTGTGGAAGATTTTAAACCGACCAACCGAAAACATGTATAAATGGATCCAAGTGGTGTGGACTATGTTCTACATAAAAGTTCCGGGTCCTACAAAGAATAGCTTCAGCACAAAAAATACCTAAATACTAAATCGGAAATATTCAGAGCTTGTCCTCACAAAAATACATTTTTATTAGACTCTTGGACTGAAAAGATAACAACAAAAAAATCAACCACCTCAAAAGATAAAATCTTTCCAAGTGTTATTTTAACATCACAAACACACGAGGGGAACATGCGTATATTCGTTTGGTTGTCATTTACAAGGCGATTTGTCTGACGATAAGCATATAATGCTTTGAAACCAGAGGTAATGAATCAACCATTAAATTTATACACAATATATATATATATATATATATATATATATATATATATATAATGGAGATTTGCTTTCGGTTTTTGTCTGTAACAAAAACGACGTCACCGATTACGTTACACTACCTAAAACGTCATAACATAGAATAAATACACTCAAAATTTGAGCATGCAATATTAAACAGTCCTCATTGGGTTTTTTAAACAAGTTTTAATAAATACATACCTGGTATTATCTATCTATATATAGTTTGTTTTATTTTAATATATATTTAAAGTTATCATTTCAATTCATTTTTTATTTTTTACTCCTTTAATAAATTTATTTTATTTTTTACTCCTTTAATAAATTTGATGATTTTACTTTACTTATGATACAAACTCTCTGATATTAAATTTTCAACTCCCATCCCCTCAGGCAATATTTATTTTACGTCGCCAGAGGGCGTTTTTTATTTTGCTAGTATATATAAAGGGCAGTTGTGTGAATCTGTATGTCCGGAGGAAACTTCGAAAATAAAACAATTAACGACAAAGTAAATATATATACACATTAGATATCACCAGGGCTTGGTTTTTGAGCAAAAATAATGAAGATTTGGTTTATATTGGAGAATATATCTAAAAATTAAAATTTGAAAATTAACAGAAGGGAAAGTCATTTGCATGTTATTTTGCTTATCTTTTTTTTTTTTTTTTTTGGTCTGCTTTTTTTTTTCAAATTTTAGTATTAGTGAAATATAATATTGATTGATTGAATTAATTAATTAATCGCATCATTTATATCTTATTTCTTACCATATTGTTATAAATTTCCGTGTGGGTTTTTATGGGCCACCAGCAAGGATCTCACTCGCAATATGTAATAATGGATCTGCGAGACTAACTTTTTAAAAATCTCCCTCTACCCAGGTGACGCCGGGTAGCCACTTCTAGTATATATATATAAAGTAGGGAAAGACTGGTGATTAAAGTCATGCTAAAGGAAGTTCATTTGTATTAATGTGGGTATCTATTTCTCTCGATGCAAGACAATCTGCTCTGTATCGCTAAATGAATTCAGATGCACACACCCAGATGCAATGAAGTCTTAAATCAGACTGGTATATATATATATATATATATATATATATATATAGATAGATAGATAGATAGATAGATAGATATAGATATATACATATATATATACCAGTATATATATATATATATATATATTATATATATATATATATATATATATATATAATATATACCAGTCTGATATATATATATATATATATATATATATATATATATATATAGACACACCCACATGCAATCAAGTCTTGAATCAGACGACTGTACCAACACCGCCAATTTCCTCATAAAGTTTTCGCTCCAATCAGAAAGAAATATTTCAATGCAAATAATACCCCATATTATTTGCATTGAAATATTTCTTTCAATCTGTTTGAGAATACTAACATAGATGACATCTTATCTGGAGATAAAATAAAAATATATCTAAAATTATGAATCAGATATAAAATACATCTACGAAATATATCTACAAAAATACACCTGTACCAATTTTTATTTCACACTCTAACAGTTTTTGGCATTAAATAACCCACAGGGTTATTATAGCATTAAACAAACCAATCCGAACCAAACCAAACCAAACGAAGTTAATGATAATTATTTATACCAATCTGATCATATTAAGATCTTGAAGTAGAGAAACTTTTAACAGAATTAGTTGTTTCGGCATTAAATAAAGTAAAGTCGTCGGGGTGGCCTAAAGTCGGTATCCGCCAATCAGCGAGGGAGTCTATCCTCTTTACACTAGCGCTAGACCAATGAGATTGTTTTTGCGTCTGGTGTGGAGCGTATCACCTAGCGTCAGCTCCTTACTTTACCGCACAGATCCCTGTGCTACTCATACGCTGAGTTGGCGAGGACCGGTGTCGAACTATGAACCTTGTGGTTTCTAGCCGAACGCTCTACCGACTGAGCTAAAATGGCCCAAAAAGGATTGATATGCCTTTAAAAAAAAACAAAGAAAAAAAAACATATCGTGAAAAATAGCTGAGTATACTAAAATTATAGTTAGTAGGGTAGACTGGGATCTTTAACCTTGGTACGGCAAACGGTCTAGGTCACTTACCAGGTGTTACATAATCTATGCGGTTGCATAAGATTATTTTCAATCCCCTGTAATTCTGAGGGGATGACCCCTTTCATACCATGGCCGGGTCCTTCCATGGAAAATTACAGAAGCCTGCCAAATATGTGAAGTCACGTGGGACCTTTTGAGTCCCCAGTTTGCAGTTAGACGTCAGGCAGAGCATCGGCCATTTTAGGTCCTGCCTTAAACTCACGCGCGCTATGTTAGTTAGAGGATTATGTATAGTTAAGGAAATAAAAGTTTGGATAATTAATATGTTCTTGTGGTTAATGAATGTCTTGGTAACAAGACTAAGAAATGACAACCAGCCAGCAAGAACATAGTAACAGAAAACCAGACCGAAGTCCCCAAGTCAACTCCAGACGCTAAGGCCTTAGAAGATATCCAAGATCTTAGAAGATGCCAGACCAAGTCAAGATAGATGATAGAAATACCAAAGACGATCAGAAGCATACCAAGACGGCCAGCAGAAGAATAGATGTCCAAGTAAGTGAAGAAAGAAAGAGGTATGCAACATTATAATTATTTAGTGCCAGTGAGGAAGGCGCTATGCAACACAGGAAAAGATCCATAATTTCTTGGATCTGACTGAAACTACACGGATCCCATTTTTCTTTCTCTTTTCTCTGTCGGTGGAGCGTTCGGCTAGAAACCACAAGGTTCCTAGTTCGATCCCAGTCCTCGCCAACTCAGCGTATGAGTAGCACAGAGATCTGTGCGGTAAAGCAAGGAGCTGGTGGTAGGTGTGGCGCTCCATCTCAGAC